>PVJS01025569.1:0-27750 GCA_004027185.1 Glis glis
GAGAGAGAGAGAGAGAGAGAGAGAGAGAGAGAGAGAGAGAGAGGGAGAGAGAGAGAGAGAGAGCGCACGCACGCGAGCTGAGGCTGGCCGCGAACCTGGATCCTCCGGTCTCCGCCTCCCAAAGTACTGGGATTACAAGCGTGCGCCACCACGCCCGGCTTGTTTTCCCTTTTTTAAGTTAAAACAAATGTCATATGGCTAATCCTGGACAAATCTGAGCTGGTGGGCCCTCTTTAAGACAAAGAAAACAAACTATGTTACTTTTTGAGAATTTGCAGCGTGGAGGTCTCTCCACAGGCTTAAGCTCCACTTGCTTCCTACAGATCTGCCTTGGGTTTTCCTCTCATTACTGGGCCCCGTTAAGTTGCTCCTTGAGCATTTTAATGTGTGTAGCTCAATATAAAGCAAGTAAATGTGTTTCTTTATCCCATATTTCTTTCTTCAGAGATAATGTACATGTAAAATAATTAAATGAGGCCAAAAAAAAGCAAAGGATCAGTTTCAACTGTCAGGTATGAATTGATGCTCTACTGCCATCTATTGTCTACCCGAAGAATTATTAGTGTGCTGTACTGAGTTTCAAAGTTATGATTTGAAGGGACCAAAAGGTGCCTCCAAGTGCACTGAATTATTTCCCAGAGACAGCTAAAAATATCACTCTTCTGAATTAAGCGATTGGTTGCAAAGCCACGTAAGTTTCCTGGTCACAAAAGACGGAGAAACTTAATTCACTAACAAATTGCACTAATAGCGTGCATAGTTTTTTTTTTTTTTTTGGGCGGTTCCAGGGATTGAACCCAGGGACATTTTACCTCCAGGCTACACCCCCAGCCCTATTTTTTATTCTTTATTTTGAAACAGGATCTCACTAAGTTGCAGGGGGCCTCACTAAGAAGCTGAGACTGGCTGTGAACCCGGATCCTCCAGTCTCAGCCTCCCGAGTACTGGGATTACAAGCATGCGCTACCACGCCTGGCTAGTATTTCTTTACTGTAGCTGCTAAGTGGTGGAAAGTGACCGTTTACTGAGTAACCACCACCCAGCTGACTTTAGACTCTGTGTTAGATTACAGTCACATGCCATCAGATACTTCTAGACCTGAAAAGGCCCTTAGTGATTACCTGGTGCAGTCCTCTTGTTATAGAGTTGAAAACACATTGTCCCTGAATAGCCATGTGACTGACCAAGCCTTGAGCCTGTTGGTCACCCATGTGCACAGATCTGGAAGCCAGGCTTCTACGCCCAGGCTCTCAAAGAGGCATCTAATGATATGTGAAGATAGAAGCATGGAAATGTGACCCATTTCTAAATAAATAAATACATAAATACATTTCCCTTAGAAAATCAAGGGTTTGAGGATTATAGAACGACTTTTCTTTCAGAAGTGATATTGTCTTCAAACTTAAGCTGGACGTGGTGGTGCACGCTTGTAATCCCAGTACTTGGGAGGCTGAGACAGGAGGTTCGCAGGTTTGCAGCCAGCCTCAGCTACTTAGTGAGGTCCTCTGCAACTTAGCGAGACCCTGTTTCAAAATAAAGAATAAAGAAATAGGACTGGGGGTGTAGCTCAGAGGTAGAATGCCCCTGGGTTCCATCCCCAGTACCGTAAAAAAAAAAATTATATATTCTTCTCAGCCGATTAAAGGATGAAATACAGCAATGTTTCCACATGGATTCTGGAGTCATACTATCCTGTCCATTAGCTGTGTGATTTTGGGCTATTTAACTTCTCGAAGCTTCAGTTTCTTCATCTGGGGTTATAATCATAGTGTCATGAGAATTAAATCAGGTAATACAAAATGTTTGGTCTATGTATACTGACACATAGTAGGTGTTCAGCTAGTTTTATTATGCATATAAATGTCAGTTGACTTTCCTAAATAATAACTTCTTTTTTTTTTGTGGTACCGGGGATTTAAACCAGGGGCGTTCTACCCCGGAGCTACACCCCCCGGCCCTACTTTTTATCCTTTATTTTGAAACCAGGTCTCACGAAGTTGCAGAGGGCCTCACTAATTAACTGAGGCTGGCCACAAACCCGGATCCTCCGGTCTCAGCCTCCCAAAGTACTGGGATTACAAGCGTGTGCCACCACGCCCAGCTGCCTAAATAATAACTTCTAAGGTATCATGTGGATGGTATACTTTTCAGGCTCAAATATAAAATTATATAGAAATGAGAATATCTGAGTTAGAAGATAATTTAGAGATAATCTGGTGACCAAACTTTTTTTTTTCTGTAGATGAGCCCACTAAGGCCCAGGGACACTCATTATTCAAGGCCACAAGGCTAATTACTGTCAGAGAAAGGAGTACAGAATTCACTCAACCCCTAGTTCAGAGACTAATTTCAAGTTCTCAGCCAATGAGTTTCATGATTACAAATTCCCAGTTAGATGGGGGAAATGAAAATACTTTTCTATCCTCATTTGAGTTTTAAAAATGCAAAACATTCTCAAAGTTTTAGCAATATAAAGAATACTACACCATTCACACAAATGTTTCAGTGTCAACAAATGGCAGTGTAATGCCCAAACTCTGCCATCCAGTGGTTGCACAGGGATAGCAACCTAATCTACTCATCCTTGGAGTTTTTGTAAAAAACAACTGCTCCTTGGTCCAGTCAGCCTCCACTGCCTGATTGCATCATTTTTCTGGGCCTGTTGATGTTTTAAATGGTGACTTGAAGACAAGGAACCCTCTCCCAATAATCCGTGTGGGCAAAAATGCTAAGTTTCCTTCATATCTGACCAGTCAATGCAGATCATTTTCTCTCTAACCAAGGCTGGGGACCTTTGTTTGCCCTAGTATTTCCCTCTGGCAAAATTTAGGCTTTGGGTCCTACAGACTCAGTTAACTCACCCAAGCTATCTGGGATCACTGTACATGATTAACAAACCGTGATACCCACCCAGAACCAGACTGGGTCATCAAGGTTTGATTTTATTAGCAATGGTTCCAGAGGAAGGAATGATCCCCTTCTAAAGCAAGAGAAAAGAGAAGCAGAGGCCGAGGACCACACACACTGCAGGAACCATAGCCCAAAGCCCCTGGAGCATGAAGGCGTGGAGGTCTGCGCCTCCAGCGAGGCTGAGGTTTATCCAGTCTTGGGTTTCCTGCATGATTGCACACGTTTTCATTTAGAGGAGCTGAAGATCATGACAATTTTTGTTTCAGTTTTTCCTTATAACATTCAAGTTGGACAAGTTTAGTTTACAGTTGTCAAAATACAAAAGAATAATTTTGATTGCTGGAATTTTCCTTTAAGGTGATTCAAATTCCTATAATCTAATGGCAAAGCCAGGCATGGTAGCACATGCCTGTAATCTTAGTACTTGGGAGGCTGAGCCAGGAGGATTGCAGGTTTGAGGTCAGCCTAGTGAGGCTCTCAGTAACTTAGTGAGACCCTATTTAAAAAAAAAAAGGTTTCAAAGTGTAGCTCCAGAGAGAGAATGCCCCTGGGTTCAACCCTTAGTACCACAAAATAAATAAATAATTTTTAAAAAGGGCTGAGGGAGCCGGGCGTGGTGGCGCACGCTTGTAATCCCAGTACTTTGGGAGGCGGAGACCGGAGGATCCAGGTTCACGGCCAGCCTCAGCTCTCTCTCTCTCTCTCTCTCTTTCTCTTTCCCTCCCTCTCTCTCTCTCTCTCTCTCTCTACTTAGTGAGGCCCTCCACAACTTCGTGAGACCCGGTTTCAAAATAAAGTATAAAAAATAGGGCCGGGGGCGTAGCGCAGAGGTAGAATGCCTCTGCGTTCAATCCCCGGTACCGCAAAAAAAAAAAAAAAAAAAAGGGCTTGGGGGTATAGCCCAGAGGTAGAATGGCCACTGGGTTTAATCCCGTGTGTGTGTGTGTGTGTGTGTGTGTGTGTGTGTGTGTGCAGAGAAGAGAAAATGTAGCTTTTCTTTTCATGGCATATATACTGTCCAAAGAAAGACCTTACTAAATTCATAAATAACCAACTAACAATGTAAGGGAGAGTATTTTAAATTGCTGTCCTTCAGAACACAAACACAAAACAAAACTGCTAAGGATTATACCACCAAGGAGCAAGTGAGGAAGAAGCCTCACAGAACATGGTTAAAGGTGCAAGGGTACAGAGATCACCTCTAAATCACGGGGGACAATCTGAGGGTCGTCCCTGAGCCCTCCTGCTCTAGTCAACTCACCTCTAATCACTGTCAACGGGCCCTTTGTCCTCACACCTGAGTTTGCTGTAAGGGGCACTAAGAGATTCAGCCACATAAGAGCTTTGTTGGACATACTGCAGGGAAGCAGAGAAGGACATCAGCTACTATCTTACTAAATATTCTATTTAATATTATGGGAATGATGGGAGAAATACCTTTCATTCTTACAAATTCCAAGTGAAGCTTTTCTTTCCTCATCCACTGACTTTCAGACAATATGGACTGTGTGCCTTTTAGTGAATCCATTTTAGTAATTATAAAACCTTATGAATGTCTGTTTCTGCAAAGTCATTACTTTGTTGGCTTTATCACACTATCATTCCTTTAGCTCTCTGATCTTTACCTATTTGCATTTTTAACTGAATGTAACCTACTATAAATCCTTGAGAGGAGGAAGTAATGGATGACAGTTATAAATACATGAAACACGTTGCTTCCCCCTCACCAGGAAGACATCTATCTCCCCTTGTCCATTCCAACCACCACTCCCTAGCTCCCAACTTCATGTCTTCAGTTTAGCTCTTCTCTGCCATCAAGTCTCTTCCTCTAGCCATACAGCCTCTAGCCCATCCCAGCATGACAAAGGATTGCACTTCCTGCCATACTCTCTAGTTTGAAAACCATTAGATGGTTCAGCACTGTCTAAAGAATAAGATCCTAATTCATAGTCTAGTATTCAAATGCTTCTATCTTTTAGACCCAGCCTGCTTATTTTCAAATCTAGCTCTTTTACCTACCCTATGTTCCAGGCAATTTTGTTCTATGTATTTCAACCTCATTATAATTACTGATGGTTCTTACTCTCCTCTCCAAGGGCCGACTCCTTGAGGGGCTCTGGTGACAGGTTCCCTTGTTTCTGCCATGGCACATAACATCTGTCACCTCCCAGATGTTCAGCAGGAGTTTCTTGTTGAGTGAATAAAAAGCCCCTTCTGTAAAGATGGTTTGATTCATGATGTCAGCAGCTGCTTGTAGAGCCTGCTGCTGCTTATGACTGGTTCAAATAATGTCCATATAAAGCTTTGGTTCAAACGCACCTCCTCCTAACCACCATGGTTACATGCTAGCTGGCTCTGTCTGTTGTTACTTTCCAGAAGTCTACAGTGATGTCACATGCTTTGAAGTTGACTTTATAGCATCTTTAATATGCATCATCTGTCTCTTTGTTTACCTTTGCCCCACTTTAGCTCACTAGTCCAAGACAACTCATGCCAGTGACAATTAATTAGTGAGTCTCTGAAACTCTGGGGCCCCAAAAATCCTGGCACCAGGCTCATCTGCCTTAGTCCTTGTGGGCACTCCAAGAATTCTCTTCATCAAACATTACTACTTTGTGGCTTTTCTAGAAGCAATAAAATTTCAAGAGAAATTGTGTAACTGCTCCCTGTATCAAAATTTGTTAGCATTTGCTGTATTTTCTGAACTCACAAATATCTGTTTTTCTTACAAATCAGACACTCAACTTTCTCACAGCTATAACCCAGAGATTTAAAGGCTCTACTCAAAAGAGTCTCCAAATGGCTGGACATGGTGGCACATGCCTGTAATCCCACGAGTTAGGAGGCTGAGATAGGAGAATTGCAGGTTTGAATCCAGCCTCAGCAACTCAGTGAGGCCCTCAGCAACTTAGCAAAGCCCTGTCTCAAAATAAAAAATAATCTGGGCATGGTGGCACATGCTTGTAATCTTAGTACTTGGGAGGCTGAGACAGGAGGATTGCAGGTTTGTGGCCAGTCTCAGCTACTTAGACCCTTCACAACTTTGTGAGACACTGTTTCAAAAATAAAGAACAAAAAAATAGAGTTGGAGGTGTAACTCAGGTAGAATGCCCCTGGGTTCAATCCCCAGTACTGCAATAAATAAATGAATAAATAAATAAATAAATAAATAAATAAGGTTAGGGGTGTAACCTGAAGGTAGAATATCCCTGGGTTCAATCCCTAATAACACACACACACACACACACACACACACACACACACACACACACATTCTCTCTCTCTCTCTCTCTCTCTCTCTCTCTCCAAATGATGATCTATAAATCCTAGAAACACAGAAGTGAGAATTGAGTCTTTAAATGTTGCTTATAAGACATCTAAAACATTCTCACAAATAACAGGGTGCTTAGGGTAAAATTTTTATTATAATGTGAAAATTTTAAAAATATTTTATTTTTGCAGTACTGGGGTTGAGCCCAGGGGCATTCTACTTCTAAGCTATACCTCACAGCCCTTTTTATTTTTTATTTTGAAACAGGGTCTTGTAAGTTGCCCAGGCTGGCCTCAAACCTACAATTCTTCTGTCTCAGCCTCCCCAGTACTGGGATTACAGGCATGCTCTACCACGCCTGGCTCAGAAATTATTTTAAAATATGAGAGTAGGTTTTTCTTTAGGTTTTCAAGGTAACTCTTATGGAGGTTAGCTTTTACATTTTTTTTTTTGCAGTACTGAGGGTTGAACCCAGGGGCACTCTACCTCCAAGCTACACCCCTATTTTTTATTCTTTATTTTGAAGCAGGGTCTCACTAAGTTGCAGAGGGCCTCACTAAGTAGCTGAGGCTGACTGCGAACCTTCAATCCTCCTGTCTCAGCCTCCCAAGTACTGGGATTACAAGCATGCACCACCAACCTGGCTACATTAATTTTCTTAATGTTTCAACATGTTCAACTTAATTTCAAAATACCTGTTGGTTGTTCAATGATTAGCATAAAAGGATCAGTAATTAATACATAATTCATAATTACCTGAATCACATTTTTGGCCTTTCCCATCCACCTGCAGGAGGTGGGTAAACTTCACAAGGGACCAGAGTTGCTTAAGAGAAACATCCTTTTGTAGTGACTAGAATTGTCATCGTATTTCTGATGAATGAATCTAATTAGTATCTTTAACTGGTTCTAATGTTACAAAAGAAAACTCTCATTAAAAATCACTTCTAACCATTTCTAATTAAAAGTCAGTGGGTATTAGGGCCACATCAGGGCAGCAGTTTGCTGACTGAGGTGCTGGAAAGGCTGTGAAGCTGGACCTGAGACAGGCTGACTTCTATCATCTCAGAGCTCACAAGCAGGATTCTCTCGGGTGCAGAGGCAAGACAAGGGGACCACAGTGTCCCTACTCTCCATCTAGCTTAAAGTTGTCCTTACAGACATGTGGGTAACAAGCTCCAAAGGTCGACTTCAAACTCCCCACCTAGCAGATCCTCCAACACTGCTCTAACCCCACCCTCCTCTCTCCAAACTCAGACTTTCACTCGTGGTCTGAGAGATTGGTTTGCCCCTCCCTAGTCTACAACTGGCTTTATTGTTTGTTTTTGTGGTTCCTGGGATTGAACCCAGGGGCATTCTACCTCTGAGTTATAATACCAGCTTTTGTGTGTGTATGTGGTACTGGGGATTGAACTCAGAGGCATTCTACCTGCAAGCTACACCTCAGCCCGATTTTATTTCTTATTTGGAAACAAGGTCTCCCTAGGTTGCTGAGAGCCTCACTTAAGTTGCCAAGGCTGGCTTCAAACTTTCGATCCTCCTGTCTCAGCCTCCCACGTCTGCGCCCGGTTTTTAGCAATTTAGGGTCTCCCAGCCCTAAATTGCTGAGGCTGGCCTTTAACCTGCCATCCCCCTGACTCAGTCTCCCAAGTACTTGAGATTACAGGTGTGTGCCACTACTCCTGGGAAATTTTTTCTTGTTTTGAAACAGGGTCTCGCTAGGTTGCTGAGAATCTTGCCAAATTACTGAGGCTGGTCTCCAATCCTCCTGTCTCAGCATCCCATGTACTGGGATTACAGGCGTGTACCACCACACCAGGCACTTCATTGTTTATATGTCTTTGCTTGAGTTGTATAGTAATGGTCCTTCTCCCTTTGTAATCTTTGGCTATCAAATTCCATCAAGTCTGATTTCAATTCACTTCTTCTGAGACTTCCCTGATGGTAAGGAATATTGAGTTTCCCTGCCCCGCAGCTCTCCAGTTTGTACTAAAGGAAATCCCAACGTACAGAAAGGCTATGTTCCAAAACTATTTTTTTAAAGCAACTGATTTATTATCTTGTAAACACAATGTTACAAATGGTGGTTTGATCCCCAGACCACCCCCTAAAAGTCAGTTTCATGTAGATGAAATATTACACCATAGCCAAAAAAAGTCATCCATCATGAATCACAGAGTTGTTTCAATACTGGCTTGAAATCAATGAAAGTGTGGGAAATTGTATTTATTTCTCCCAAGTGCAGGTTATTCTTTTATTTAGGTAAGATATTATTGGTTAAATCAGAAAGAGATGATGGTTGAAGATTTTTTTTCAGAGTATAATGTGACTTTCTAGGGCTTTGGTTGTTACCAGATGTTGACTATTATGATTTCTAATTTCACACTAGAACTCGTGGGTTTCCCTTCCTTCCTACAGATACTAGTTTTATTCTTAGGCTTTAAACCATCAACTGAGTGATGTATATACATAGCAGAAATTAAAGAAGAGAGAAAGAATGGGAAGAATAAAAGGAGGAGAAGTGAGGGAAAAGGAGAGATTTTCTTATCCATGTCTAAAAAGAAAGAAAAAGGACAATACCCCACATGAGGTGAGAACGTGTTCAGGAGGAAGGAAAATTCCCACAAGAGGAAATAACATAGCCGAGGAAGGGTAGCAGAGGCAGAAGAAAAGAGGCAGCGCAGCAGGTGCGCAGCTCTCCCAGGGAAGCTGCTGGCCCACGCTCACAGGCTCAGGCTGCTGTCATTAGGCTCAGCCCATTTTTTCCTCTTGGGGTACTGGGTGATTGAACCCAGGCCCTTGCATATGCTAGACAAGTGGTCTACCACTGAGCTACATCTCCGGTCCTTTATATTTTAATTTTTTTCTTTTTTTATTTTGAGACAGGGTCTTGCTAAGTTGCCTAGGCTGGCCTCAAACTTGTGATCCTCCTGTCTCAGCCCCCAGAGTCGCAGAGATTACAGGTGTGCACCACCATACCCAGCACACACAGCCCTTTATCCAGGGAAGACTGAAGGACAGGCACAGTGTAGATGAGGGACAGTGCTTGGTTTTGAACTTTGAGGTGGAACATTGTGAAATAACACTTTTGTAGTTAATATGGCAACTTCCTATGGGTCAACCTAGTATTATTTGGTAAGCGTTCATGGTGGCTTTTCTGTAAATATATTTTCAGTTTTTTTAATCAATTACAGGCCTCTTGGGAGCCAAGATCCATACTGTCTTCTATCCCTATAACTGGTACTCGATGGGTACAAAATGAATGCTTTTATTTATTTTGATCAGGGATGATATAAAACAAGTTTTTTCTTGCGCAACTGGCTGATGGAGAATCCGAGCTTCCAGCACTGAGAGAGAGTTGAGTCACTAAACCACAAAGCATTCTGTCCCAAGAAAATATTTATTCTGTTTAACAGGATTTTAAATGAGGGAGTGTTATCTCACCAGGTAGAATGAGGACTTGTGAGTCAACCGCCTTTGTGTACACTGCAGATTTTTATTTCTGTTCTCAAGCTGAAGGAAGAAAAGTTCACAATGTTTGGCTGTGAAAATCAGGCACAGTCAAACAGAAAGAACAGCTGTAGTCATTTTCCTCACTTAAAAATATCTTTGCATGGATTTTATAACAAAAATGTTTAAATATTGACAATAATTCAAAAAAGAAAATAAGTTTTTAGAAACAAGATAATGGTAGGATATATGAAAATGATTCTAAAAATGAACAATTTGCAAAATAAAAAAGGAGAAATATAGCCGGCTATGGTGGCGCACGCTTGTAATGCCAGTACTTGGAAGGCTGAGACCGGAGGATCCAGGTTCGCGGCCAGCCTCGGGTACTTAGTGAGGCCCTCTGCGACTTAGCGAGATCCTGTTTCAAAATAAAGATTAAAAAATAGGGGTGGGGGTGTAGCTCAGAGGTAGAATGCCCCCGGGTTCAATTCCCAGTACTGCCAAAAAAAAGGGAGATATATAAATTTCATTAAAATTTTTCATTTCACATACTGTTTAAAATGGAAGAAAGAAGATATTGGCATTTCCCCAGTTTGAGCAACTACTTTTCACTGAAAAGAATCAAAGTTTTTTTTTTAAATTAATTTCCTAATCTGTCATCCTTTCTTCCCTTTAAAAGAAGAAAATCTTAGGGTTCCCTGTTTAGGAAATACTCAAAATGAAGTCTTTTTCTTGTTACCAAATCTAACAGTTACAACTTACATCACTAGACTTCAAATATGAGAAAACCATAATTACTATTAATGTATATGTATTTTGAAAACAGAAATGGTTTGATGTCAAACTGTTTAGTGAATAATTCCAATTAATTACTATTTATTTCCCTCCCTTCCCCATCAGTTTATCTGGTTTACTAATGGAAAGGGAGATACCAACCAGCCTAACTAAACAACATGTAAAAACTTGGATTCCCCACCTAAAATGTAAACAAATCACTGAGAAAGCAAAACACATAAGGATTTCTGGTTACAGAGACAGCGGGAGGCAGGCCATGTACAACAGAGGCCAAGATCCCAGTGAGGCTGCTGCAACCCAGGACACCCAGGATTTGCTGGTGACCCCCAGAAGCCAGGAGGGGTCAAGGATGCAGTGTTCCCCAGCCTTCAGAAGGACCGCGATCCTGCCCATATGCCAGTTTTGTATTTCTAGGCTCCAGAACAGAGAAACAAACTTATGTTGTTTTAAGTTTGTTTATGGCAATAAACAAACCAGGAAACTAATATACCGTGTTACTCCTTTGAGGTGCATATGCGTTTCATTCATTCATTCATTCATTCATTGGTATTGGGGATTGAACCCCAGGGCATTCTACCTTCAAGCTACACCCCCAGCCCTTTTTATTTTTTACTTCGTTTTGAAACAGGGTCTCGCTGACAGTCTCACTATGTTACTGAGGCTGTCTTTGAATTTGTGATCCTCCCGTCTCAGCCTTCCAAGTACTGGGATTACAGGCATGTGCAACCATGCCTGGCTGCATGTGCATTTTAAATTTCTTCTTTGGGAGAAGGCAGTATTTAATGCAAAGAGATGAAACAACAGGTACTTCTGGTATCAACAATAACTCAGAGGAGGAGGTATTTTTAGAGAAGAAGGCCTTCTGGGGTTTTTTGTTGTTGTTGTTGTGGTTGTTTGTTTGTCTGCCTTCTTTGCAATACTGGGGCTTGAGCCCAAGGATGTTCTACTTTTGAGTTACACCCCCAGACCTTTTTATTTTTTATTTTGACACAGGGTCTCACAAAGTTGTCCAGGCTGGCCTCGAACTTTCAATCCTCCTGCCTTAGCCTCCGAAGCACTGAGATTACAGCCATGTGCCACCACACCTGGTGAAGTGGGCCTTCTGACTACCTTTGAAATGAAGTTTGGCATAAGCCACCCTCCTGCATGGAGCTATAGACCTGGCTCTGCCCAAGTGAAGCACCTTACTAAGCCCTGCGGTGGGAAGACAGAGAAATGAAAAGATGTGCATGCCGGGGCACTCCAAAGAAGCCCAAAGTCCCACGATAAAAAATGTTGGCTCAGGAAATAAAAAACTGGAATAAAATCAAGAATGGAGTGCTGAGAGCTCTGAGTTAAAGAGAACTGAGTATCTCAGCTGGGTGTGGTGGTGCATGCCTGCAGGCCCAGGCAGGAGGATTGCAGGTTCGAGGTCAGCCTCAGCAACTTAGTGAGACCGTTTCAAAATAAATATGGGCTAGGGGTATAGCTTGGAGGTTGCCTGCCCCTGGGTTCAATCCCTAGTACCAAAAAAAGGGGGGGAGGGGATGTTTCTCTATATCACTATCCCCTAAAATCCTAGCCAGTTATACATTATATCAAAGTTAATTCCTGGTGGCCGAAGGAATTAAATGTAGAAACATTAAATCATACTGAAGGTTCAAAGGCATATTTTATAGCATATAAGAAGTTAATGCAAAGCTGGGAGTGGTGGCGCATGTTTGTAATCCCAGTACTTGGGAGGCTGAGACAGGAGGATCGCAGGTTCGCGGCCAGCCTCAGCTACGTAGTGAGGCCTTCCGCAATTTAGTGAGACCCTGTTTCAAAATAAAGAATAAAAAATAGGGCTGGGGGTGTAGCTCAGAGGTAGAATGCCCCTGGATTCAATCCCCAGTACTGCCAACAAAAAAAAAAGGAAGTTAATGCAGGATGAGAAAAAACTTCCTAAGATTAAAAGAAATGAAAGAAGTAAAAAAGAAAAATATTGGTAATTATATCATGCAAAAATAAGAAATTTCCATACATTTAAAAAATAAAGGCGTTAAAAGCCAAGAAAATATTTCCAACAAATATACTTTTGGTATACAATTGGTTAAAAGCCATACCAGAAAGAGACCATACAAACATACAAGAAAAATATTAACAAACTAATGAAATGAAATGGGAAATGAATTTCCCTTGCAAAGAGAAAAAATTTCCCTTTTCAAAGGAAAAAATAAAGCATTAATAAAAACATTTTCCCAGCCGGGCATGGTGGCGCACGCTTGTAATCCCAGTACTTTGGGAGGCGGAGACCGGAGGATATGGGTTCGCGGCCAACCTCAGCGTGCACGATTTATCTCTCTCTCTCTCTCTCTCTTTCCTTTCTTCTCTCTCTCTCTCTCTCTCTCTCTCTTTCTTTCTCTCTCTCTACCTAGCGAGGCCCTCCGCAACTTCGTGAGACCCGGTTTCAAAAATAAAACATAAAAAAATAGGGCGGGGGGGCATAGTGCGGAGGTAGAACGCCCCTGCGTTCAATCCCCGGTACAAAAAAAAAAAAACCATTTTCCCAACCTCCCTTGTAATCAAAATATGCAAATTAAAGTAACAACAGGGTCCGATTTTAAAATTGATCATGTTCAATGCCTTTACATACTACTGAGGGTATATTAATTGATATAGCCTTTTAGTGAGCAATTTATCAGTATTCATTAAGAGACTTTAAAATGATAATATAACCAGTAGTGGTGGTACACACCTGTAATTCCAGTACTTGGGAGGCAACTTAGCAAGATCCTCTGCAACTTAGTGAGACCTTGTTTCAAAATTTAAAATAGGGCTGAAAGTGTAGCTCAGGGGAAGAGTGCCCCTGGGTTCAATCCCCAGTACCCCCCCCCCACACACACATAAATGCTAGTATAAGCCAGGCGTGGTGGTGCACGCTTATAATCCCAGAATTTGGGAGGCTGAGATAGGAGGACCACAGGTTTGAAGCCAGTCTCAGCAACTTAGCAATACCCTCAGCAACTTAGTGAGGCCCTGTTTAAAAAAAAAAAAAATATATATATATATATAGGGCCAAGGGCGTAGCTCAGAGGTAGAATGGCTCTGGGTTCAATCCCCAGCACTACACATACACAAAAAGAAATGGTCTGCCAACTAGGTTAAATGTCCAAGAATATGCGGAAAGAATATACTTTAAAACCTAAGAGTAGTTGTCTCTGGCTAGTCAGATCATGAGGGATTTATATTCTCTTCAGTATTTCCAAAAATTGACATACCTTCTGTTATAATAAGAAAAATATTCAATAAAAAAGTTTTAAAATTCCTAGTGGGCTCCTCAGGGAAGTTTAAGGATTTTGAGTGGCAGTAATAGGAGGTAAAATCCTGATGACGAAATAGATCTTTTCACACAATCTAATAAACACTAATACACAGATTTTGCCTGCTAGTCTCAATTTCTTTTTCCCAATTCCTTAGGCCAAATAATTCCCAGCACAGATCTTGGAATACTCCAGGATACTGTCAATTATCTCAGGAGAGTCAAAAAATTTTTCTTGGATAGTTTCCAAGATACCATTTGTTTTTAAAATGTGTAAGGAAAACAAGACTTGCAGGGAACTTCACCCTGTTAAAGGCAATCAAAATCTGTTTTGACATTTGTCAGATAATTAAAAAGCAATCACGGCCGGGCATGGCGGGGAACACATGTAATCCTAATATTTGGGAGATTGAGACAGGAGGATCACAGGTTTGAGGCCAGCCTCGGCAACCTAGCAAGACCATGTTTCAAAATAAAAAAATAAAAAGAGCTGGCGGTGTAGCTCACAGGTAGAACGGCCCTGGGTTCAATACCCAGTACCAAAATTAAAAAAAAAAAGCAATCGCTGAGAGTAATTTTGTAGTGGTGGCAGCTAGAGTGAGTTAGGGAACAGGAGAGCACAGAATTGACAGGAGAATGACTTTGTTTTGTTTCCTACTGATAAGTCAAAAATCATTTATTATACTTAAAAAGGGGACAGGAAATGCATAATGAAGGAATATCCTGATTCCTCTCTTTGTTTCATTTTTCAGGGCTCTGCATCTTTTCATTCCTCTTATAGGTCCATTTTCTTATCCATACATATATTATATCTTATAGAACAAATTAATAAATTCACAAGATGAAACTGGTAGAGATTTATAAGTCGCTCCTCTTCCACATGACCCTGGATAAAATCTTCTCATTTAGTACTCTTCTTTTACATCAGAGGTTGGCAAACTGTGGCCTGCAGGCCACCTCTGGCCAGTCACTGCTTTTGCAAGTAGAGTTTACTAGGATGACCACACAGTAACTGTAATGCAGAAGTATCCATGGCTGCCGGGCATGGTGGTGCACGCCTGTAATACCAGTACTTGGGAGGCTGAGACAGGAAGATTGCAGGTGCGAGGCCAGCCTCAGCAACTTAGCGAGACTCTCAGCAACCTAGCTAAACTCTGTTTTGCAATAAAAAATAAAAAGGCCTGGGGTGTAGCTCAGAGGTAGAATGACCCTGGGTTCAATCCCCAGTGCCACAAAAAAAAAAAGAAAAGAATAGTGTCCATGGCTGCTTTACTGCTACAATGGCGGAGCTGAACAGTTCCCACAGAGAATGTACAGTTGACAAGGCCTCAAATATTCTTTACCTAGCCCTTTACAGAAAATGTTTGCTGACCTCTAGTTTAGATTATAAACTCCTGCAAGCTTTCTTGGTGCAATGTTTTCTTTTTGCACTTCTATAACTTTTATTAAAGAGGAATAAGCATTCTTAAAGCTCCAACAAATATTACCAGAGAAATATGATACAGTGTAAGCTCAAGTTTATCCAAGTGTGGATAAACTCAAAGACAGGAAACATTTGCTCACACTCTTCGATATATAGGTTGAAATCTTAATAATGCTCAAATTTACTTAATTTTTTTGACAACTATTATAGCTATCCTCCAAAAAGTCCCATATAATCCTCCCGTCCTGGTGTTTACACTCATATAATTCCCTCTCATGCAGAAGTGATGATATCTCACGTCCACGACTAGCTAATTACACTGTACCCCCCTCCCTCCCTCTCTGTCCCTCTCCTCATTGCTCTAAAGGAAGCAGCTTCCAGGTCACATGGCAAAGAACCAAAGCATCCAGCCTACAGCCAGTGGGGAACCGAGCCCTCCTGTAACAGCCTCCTTGCCCCTAAGTGGCAGCTTCGTGCGACCTGAGGAAAAGTCTGAGCAGCATCCAGCCAGCTAAGCTGCTCCTGAATTCCTGACCCGCACAACTGTGAGATGATAAATAGTTGTTTTAAGCCACAGGATTTCAGGATAATTTATTACACAGCAGTAGATAACGGATGTCCTTACCTTGCCGCCACTTATACATCCTAGTTCCTAGCTTATTTTTTTTTTTTTTTGGTGCTGGGGATTGAACCCAGGGCATTCTACCTCCAAACTACACCCCCAGCCCTTTTAAATTTTTATTTTGAAACAGGGTTTTGCTAAGTTGCTGAGGTTGGCCTCGAACCTGGGATCTTTCTGTCTCAGCCTCTCAAGTACTAGGATTACAGGCATTTGACACCATGCCTAGCCAGTTTCTAGCTGTGTGTGTGTGTGTGTGTGTGTGTGTGTGTGTGTGTGTGTTACTGGGGATTGAACCCAGGGGCAAACTACACCCCAGGCCCTATTTTATTATTTCATTTTGAAACAAGGTCTTGCTAGGTTGATGAGAGTCTCACTACTTGCTGAGGCTGTCCTCAAACCTGTGATCCTCCTGTCTCAGCCTCCCAAGTACTAGGATTACAGGCGTGCGCCATCACCCCAGGCTCAGTTTCTAGCTTTTAAGAGTAATTTGCAAGCCGGGCATGATGGCTCATGCTTGTAATCCCAGTAGTTGGGAGGCTGAGACAGGAGGATCACAGGTTTGTGTCCAGCCTCAGCTACTTAGTGAGACCCTCCACAACTTAGTGAGACCCTGTTTCAAAATAAAGAATAAAAAATAGGGCCGGGGGTGTAGCTTGGAGGTAGAACGCCCCTGGTTCAATCTCCAGTACTGCAAAAAAAACCAAAAAAACAAAAAAGTAATTTGCACATGAACTGTCAGATATGTGCCTTTCCTTGAAATGGATTGTGTATTAGATCTAGCCCTGGTCACAATATAAATATCATGGGCTTCAAACAGATCAGAGTTTTTATAGCATAAAAATCAAGGTTCATATCAGTCATTAAAGCAGGTCTCTGTTCCACTCTTGGTATAATAACTCAAATAGTCAAAGATTTAAATGACTGAAATAAATGTAAATACTGGGAACTACACAATGTTCACCCCAGGAGGACTGCAGGTCACCAGGACATCAACAACCAAACCCCCAAAGTAAGCTGGACCTCAAACTCATCAGGTCACTATAGGTTTCCAAACAGCTTTCAGGATTCTTTCTCGTCCACTTTGGCCACAAGAGGTGAACAGTACTGACGTCTTCCATTTGTTTAGAATTTGAAAAGCAGTGCTTTCATGTCCATCATCCTTTTATCCTCACGGCAACCCTGACTCGCAGGTTTAAAGTAAGAGTTACTTGCATGGTGGCACACGCCTGTAATCCTAGCACTTGGGAGGCTGAGATAGGAGGATCGCAGGTTGGCGGCCAGCCTCAGCTATTTAGTGAGACACTGTTTCCAAATAAAAAATAAAATAGGGCTGGGAGTGTAGCTCAGTGGTAGAACACCCCCCCCCCCGGTTCAATCCCTAGTTAAAAAAAGAAAAAGAAAAAGGAAAAAAGTAAGAGTCACTTGTTTGTTTTTGTAAAAATAAAAAAGTGGTAGAATATCAGCGTGACAATAGAAAATAGCATCTGGGCTCCCAGGCATTAGCCTGTGATCTTAGCTGCTCAGGAGGCTGAGGCAAGAGGATCACATGTTCAAGGCCAGTCAGGGTAATTTAGTGATACCCTGTCTCAAAATAAATATAATTTTAAAAGGGCTGAGGATGTAGCTCAGTGGTAGAGCTCTTGCCTAGCATGTGCAAGGCCCTGGTTTCAATCCCCAGTAACACACACACAGACACACACCACCACCACCACTACCACCACCACCACAGAAAATAGCATCTAATTATTTTTGCAAAGTATTAGGATGTTTTTCAGACAACATGTAAAGAACAGGAGTTAATGGAGGGGGCCCTAGATGTGGCATCAGCGGTCAGGGGTAGGGGGAGAAGTCTGAGGTGCACCTGGTAGGCTCATTACCAGGAATCTACCAGAGAGCTCTGCTTTTCCTCACCTGTTTAGTACAGCCCAGGGTACAGTCTCCAGATGAACGCCTGTGTTTGAGAGACAGTACCAACCCCTGAACTCTCACTTAGTGAAGCCCTCCCATAAGCTCTGGATTCCCTTAGAGCATGCTACTCCCTGGAGGGTGGGTACTGAGCATCCCTCATTCACCTTTGCACCTCCAACGCTTGCAGTGCAATGAATTCTCATAAGAGACTATCAATAAATATCTGAGAAGGGAAAAGAGGGAGAAGAGGAAGACAAGACAAAGGGGTTGCCATACAATATGGTTCTCTTGTTTGCTCGAAGCCACAAAACCTGTTGTCTTACAAAGTATTGTCAATGAAGTTGTGTGATTTCTCTTGATGGACATCCTTCCGTTTAAAATTTCTGAAGTGGGTAAAACCAAGTAGAAATGAATGAAAGCACAAAAGCAAGGTGGAAAAACTCCTCTTCAAATTAACAGTGACTCATCTCCCAAGGAATCTAGGTTATAAGGTCCAATTACGAGACTATGGTTATTTGAATATTTCACTTTCAAAGAGATTCAAGAGATGGGAGGCATTTAGGAGAGAGCAGTGATTTTAAAATGCTAGAATAAACATTCTGGTTCATTAAGGACATAATCAGTATTTAGAACAATGTTTCCTATAAAACAGGGACCGCCCATTGCATTTATAATCTAATTGATGCCTAAGCAAACAGGGTAAAGAAGCTCCTCCATGTCTACACCTGTGGGTGGCAAATGCATGTCACCTGCACCTGCTGACGACACCTGTTCCTGTGAGGCCAGAGGGGCCCACTCCGGCCTTGACAGAATTCCCAAGAACTGCTGTGTTGTGGGGACTTAGAAAAACCCCATGAAAAGGTAGTTAAAGTGCTGCAAAACAGTGTGGCCATCTCTGCACAAATCCTCCCCTCTCGATGTGATCTGCCCACCTCCAGGTAGATTAGAACCCACGCCATTTTTCAGGTTGGTGTGTTTGTTTAACTAGAAGAAGTAATGTATGTGTCCATGTGAGTCTATACTCTCATCTTAGAGTCTACCACAGACAGAATTCCCAAGATGGTTTGGAATCTGAATGTTTTTAGTTTATTTATTGTTATTATTATTATTTTTTGTGGTGCTGGGAATTGAACCCAGGGCCTCCTGCATGCTAGGCAAGGGTTCTTTCACTGAGCTACACTCCCAGTTCTGAAAGTTTTAGTTTAGAAAGACTGTGTGAAAGAAGTATCTGAGCTGGGCATGGTGGCACACACCTGTAATCCCAGTGCTTGGGAGCCAGAGACGGGAAGATCGCAGGTTCAAGGCCAACCTCAGCAAGTTAGCAAGACCCTTAACAACAGCAAGACTGCTTCAAAATTTAAAAATAAAAAGGACTGGGGGTGTAGCTCAGGGTAGAATGCCCCTGAGTTCAATCCCCAGTATACACATACACACAAAGAAAAGTATCTGAATTGAATCAATGATTACAGTGTCTATCTAATAATGTATGTGTGTAATACTTGAGAAGATTTATTCCAAAGTGAGGTTTGAGGCTGGGAGTGTAGCTCAGTGGTAGAGCATTTGCCTAGCATGTTCAAAGTCCTGGGTTCAACCTCCATCACTGAAAAAAAAAAAGACAAAGTAGGGTTTAGCTGGATGTGGTGTCAGGCACCTATAGTCCCAGTTGCTTAGGAGGCTGAGGCAGGACGATGGCTTCAGGCTGCTAGTAGTATTAGGTCAGCCTGGCTGTCCCATCTCAAAACAAAACAAAAACCCCAAGTGGTGTTTAGAAGACCACAGGCAGAGGACGAGGTGAACACATTGTGAGGAGGCTGTGGTAACTAGTCTCAAAGACATCCTTGCAATCCCCTGTCCCAGTACTGCATGCTGCTCATCACATTGAGCGGCATATTTTCCTCTCTGGAGCTACCTTGTTAGAAGTGAACACACCCTTCGAGGACAGCCTCAGCAAGTAGTAAGACTCTCATCAACCTAGCGAGACCTTGTTTCAAAATAAAAATAAAATAGGGCTGGGGCTGTAGCTCAGAGGTAGAATGCTCCTGAGTTCAATCCCCAGTACCAAAAAAAAAAAAAAAAAAAAGTGAAGACACCCTGCTAGGAGTGGGGACAAGCCCAAACCCCAGTCAACAGCAAGAACTGAGGCCCCAGACAAATGACCCCAGGCAGTTGTTCTGGCCACGCAGCCCTCCCTCAGTGGTCAAGCGATTGACTGACAGAGCCATCCTAGAGGTCCTGCCTCAGCAGACATCCTGAGGAGGAGAGACAGCTGATCTCACAAGCCCTGTTTGAGTTCCACCTGCATGGAATCATTAGAAGCAATAAATGATTGTTATTTAGGTCACCGAATCTGGAGGTTAATGTTATGCAGCAGTAGATAACCAAAACAGGCTAAAGTCACATAGACTCGTACTAAAATCTTTTTTTGTGTGACACTGGGGATTGAACCTAGTGGCATTCGACCTCTGAGCTACACCCCCAACCCTATTTTATTTTTTATTTTGAAACAAGGTCTCACTAAGTGGCTGGAAGCCTCACTAAGTTGCTGAGGCTGGCCACGAACCTGTGATTCTTCTGCCTCAGGCTCCCAAGTACTGGGATTACAGGCGTGCACCACCACACTGGGCTAAAATCAATCAATTTATCTAGCTATCTATCTATCATCTATCTATATCATCTATCTACCACTTTTTTTCCCCATGGTACAAGGATTGAACCCATGGATGCTCTACCACTGGGATACATTGCAATCCTTATTTTGAGACAGGGTATTGCTAAATTGCCAAGGTTGGCCTTAAACTTTCAATCCTCCTGCCTCAGCCTTCTGAGTGGCTGGGGTTACAGATGTGCACCACCACACTTAACATAGTTGATTGTTTCTTAAGGAAATCATCCACAGAAAACACAATTGTTCTAAGAATTTATTAGGTGGTATCTGAAATCTGAATAGATATACTTTAGGAGGAATAGGCAGGTTCAGGGAAGATTTTTTAAAATAATATGTATTTCCTGACAGGGCGTGGTGGCACACACTTGTAATCCCAGTACTTGGGAGGCTGAGACAGGAGGATCCCAAGTTCAAGTCCAGCCTGAGCAACTTAATGTGATTCTTAGCAACTCAGTGAGACCCTATTTCAAAATTAAAAATAATCCCAGTACTTGGGAGGCTGAGATAGGAGGATTGTAGTTTCAAGACCAGCCTCAGCAACTTAGCAATACCCTGTTTTAAAAATAAAAAATAGAAAGCTCAGAGGTAGAATGCCCCTGGGTTCAATCCCCAGTTCCACAATAAAATAAAATAGGCATGGTGGTGCATGCCTGTAAACCCAATACATGGGAGGCTAAGACAGGAGGATCATAGGTTCATGGCCAGTCTCATCAACTTAATGAGTTCCTATTTCCAAATAAAAAATAAAATAGGGCTGGGGGTGTAGCTCAGAGGTAGAATGCCCCTGGGTTCAATCCCCAGTACAATAAACAAACAAATAAATAAATAAATAAATAAATAAATAAATAAATAAATAAAATAAGACTAGGGGTGTAGCTTGGATGTAGAATGCCCCTGGGTTCAGTCCCCAGTACGAAAACAATGACAATAATATTTCCTAATTGATCTCTTACTATTTGAAATGAATAGGGCCACAAGAGAAGGCAAATAGAGAGTCAGCACAATAGTCTTAAGCACCTTGATAATTCTCGTTCAATATTTATAACTACCTTTTATTGGGTGATTGCTGCATGCCAAGCATTGTACTAAGTACCACACATACATACACAAAATGCCATCTCTGCCATGTATAACTACATCATCTTGGAGAAGACACTTGACCTCTTTGATTTTAAAATTTGCCACCTGTAAAATAAGAATGACAATACAACGCCATGCTTATAAAATTTAAGTGAAAACATACTTGTGAAAGCACTTTGTAAATTGCAAATCTCATTATAAATTTTAACTACCATCAGGTCCCCTACCTTATAGTAACATTTTACTATATATTACGTGATTTTACTACTTTCAATTTTCCAAAGAAAACATACCATATATTATTATATGTCATATTAGTTGTTTGCATCAGACACATGGAAAGCCAGAAGAGGGGAAGCATTTAATTTTCAGTGCCTATCAATTTAGAATACACAGTAAGCCATTCAATAGAAGTAGTCATTCATTCAACACAGACCGGTACAGTAGAGAAGGAAACCAGGAGGAGAGAGGAGGGAAAAGGGAGATACTGAGAAATGAATTTGACCAAATGATGTTATGTGCATGCACAAATATGTTACAATGAATCCCAATATTATGTATAATCCTAATGCATCAATTAAAAAATCTTTAAGAAATTGTTTTGAGTGACTTGTCACTGTGAATAAAAAGCCCTTGCAGAGCTTACAGTTTGCATGAGAGGAACATAGAATAGAACAACAGGAAGTGGGCTAAGAATAAAGTTTGGAAGGTGCTGTGTTAAGGGCAGTTAACATAAGTCTTTCTAAAGGATAATGTTTTTGTTTTGTGGTACTAGGGATGAAACCCTGGGGTATTCTACCTCTGAGCTACACCCCCATCCCTTATTATTTCTTATTTTGAAACAAGGTCTCTCTAAGTTGCTGAGGCTGGCTGTGAACCTGCAATCCTCCTGTCTCAGCCTCCCAAGTGCTAGGATTACAGGTGTGCAACACTGTGCCTGGCTTGAAGGATAATGTTTGAACAGAGACAAATAATATGAGGGATGAGTCAAGCACACCTCTGGGGGGAGAACTTTACTACACAGGGAACAGCAAGCACCAAGGCTTGAGCAGGATGTGGTCCGGGAAGTCAAAAGTGCCATCGTGTCTGGAAGGGCTGAGTGAGGAGAGCAGGAGGGGAGGACGCAGTCAGGGACCGGGTCCCGGGCCTTGTTGCCTTGGACTTTATTCTGAGTGTAATGAGAAGCACTGGAGGGTTTTGAGCAAGGGAAGGATTTCAAGAATCCCTCTGGCTGATGGTAGACTATAGGGAGAACAAGAGTGAAAAGAGGAAGACCAGACACGAGGCCACTGGAAGAATCCAAGCTAGAATCCACAGGAGAGACGAGGATGACATGAGTGTGCTAAGTGGTCAGACTCTAGGTGGATTTTAAAGGCGGGGGATGAGAAAGAAGGTGTCTAGGATGATTCCAGGACTTTTTGTCCTGCATTGTTGGGTTATTCAGACTTATTGAGATGGGGGACAATGTGGAAGGAGCAAGTTTGGGGGGAAGTGAATCAAGAGTTGGGGTTTGATGGTGTTGTGTTAGAAAGGCGTATTGGGCATTCAGGTGGAGATGTTGAGAAGGCTGTTGGATATGTGAGTCTGATGAAGGAGAGAAGTGGGGTTATATCAGAGATATAAATATGGGAGTCATCAGTGTGCAGATGATTTTCTTTTCCTTTTTTTTTTTTTTGTGGTACCGGGGATTGAACGCAGGGGCGTTCTACCTCCGCGCTACACCCCCGGCCCTGTTTTTTTATGCTTTATTTTTGAAACCGGGTCTCACGAAGTTGCAGAGGGCCTCACTAGGTAGAGAGAGAGAAAGAGAGAGACAGAGAGAGAGAGAGAAGAGAGAGATTGATCGGTTGATCGATCGATCGCACGTGCGCGCTCTGAGGCTGGCCACGAACCCGGATCCTCCGGTCTCCGCCTCCCAAAGTACTGGGATTACAAGCGTGCGCCACCAACGCCCGGCTTGCAGATGATTTTCAAGCCTTGAGACTAGTTAGCTCACCTAGAAAGTAAATGCAGCCGGGCATGGTGGCGCATGCTTGTAATCCCAGTACTTGGGAGGCGGAGACTGGAGGATCCGGGTTCGCGGCCAGCCTCAGCTACTTAGTGAGGCCCTCCGCAACTTCGTGAGACCCAGTTTCAAAATAAAGGATAAAAAATAGGGCCGGGGGTGTAGCTTGGAGGTAAAACGCCCCTGGGTTCAATCCCCAGTACCGCAAAAAAAAAAAAAAAAAATAGAAAGTAAATGCAGAAGCTGGGCACGGTGGCACATGCCTATAATCCCAGTACTTGGGAGGCTGAGACAAGAGAATCCCAGGTTGGAGGCCAGCCTCAGCAATTTAGTGAGGCCCTCAACAACTTAGCAAGACCCTATTTAATATAAAAAATAAAGTAGGAGTGGGGGTTTAGCTCAGAGGTAGTATGCCCCTGGGTTCAATTCGCAGTAGAAAAGAAAAAAAAATGAAAGAAAGAAAATGCAGAGATGGGGGGGGAGATGCAGAGAGAGAGAAGCAGACTGCAAGGCCTGAGCCCTAAGACCCTCCTACATTTAGAAGTTTAGAAGAGGAGAAATGACAGCGAAAGAGATTTCCTGGAGATAGGAGAAGAAAGGAAAGTTGAGCATTATAGGACACCAATGAAAGGAGGCCTGGAGGTGTGCAAATGATGTTGATAGTATGAGGAAGTGAGGTCTAAGAATTAGTCATTGAATTTGGCAGCAAGGAGTAAAGACCAGCCCCTAAACCCAGTGTTTCCTTGCACATGAGAGGAATTTATTTAGGTGTCGCTTGATCCCTCTCTTCCCTCTGTCTCTGTGGAGACTGGTTGGTAAATGTGGGCAGAATTAACAGGGCGTGCTTGGTTCACCCTCTTCCTCTTGGGAGTCATGATTTGTAGAGAGCAAATTCCTCTCTGCAGGGTTAGACTCTGCCCAAGTGGGGATGCCTGAGCTTTCCTGATTTGCACAGAACCCAGACAAGAAGAGAGAGTGTTCATGATTACACACCCTTGGAGACCTCAAGAGCCTCACAGAAAGCACTGCAGATTAGCATGGCTGGACCAGGCTCTGAGGGGAAGAGAGGGGGGCGAGAGCAAGTGAAGACGGCAAGTAGAAACTATTCTTTTGTGGGGTTTTTCTGTAAAGGAGAATCAGGGAGATGAGGGGGCATTGGGTCTGGGAGAGTGTGTGTGTGTGTTTTTATTTTGTTTTGTTTTTGCGGTCTGGGGATTGAACCCAGGGGCATTCTACCTCTGAGCTACACCCCCAGCCCTCTTTTTTATTCTGTATTTTGAAACAGGGTCTCACTAAGTTGCAGAGGACCTCACTAAGTAGCTGAGGCTGGCCGCAAACCCAGATCCTCCGGTCTCAGCCTCCCAAGTACTGGGATTACAAGCCTGCGCCACCACGCCCGGCTGAGTGTATGTGTTTTAAAGATATTACTGCAAATCTGGATGCGGAAGGAATGACTGAGTGGAGAGAGGAAGAGCAATAAAGTGGGAGGGAGAGGCGTTGTTCTAGGAGTAAACATCCTTGCACAGGTGAGAGGGGATGGGATTTAGAGCAGAAGGGGAAGGCTCAGCTTTAGGTAGGAGCATGGACAGCCACGCTAATAGGAGAGAGGAGGAGGACAGGGGCACAAATGAAGATAAACTGGTAGTAGAAGGGAGTGGGATTTCTAGATGACTTCTTCTGTTTTCTTGGAATAAGAAGGTCATCAGCTGAGATGGAGGGTGGGGTTTAAAGACTTGAGGAAAGATGAAGATATGGGAGAATGAAGAACTTCAGGAGATACAATAGGATTGCCGGCATATGTGATCATGAATTTAAAATGAAACTGTAAGTGGGTGCTTTGGCACACACCTGTAGTCCCAGCTTCCCAGCTACTCGGGAGGTGAAGGCAGGATGATGGACTGAGCCCAGGAGTTCAAGGCCAGTCTGAGAAACAGTGAGAATTCATCTCAAAAAAAAAAAAAAAGAAAGGAAAAAGAAACTAATCAGCACAGTAGTGGAATTTTTCTCTAGTTGCATTCAGTTATAAAAAATGTTTAATTATAGGATTAAATTTGCTGAGGTTGTATGTAAAGCTGGGCGTGGTGGTACACACCTGTGATCCCAGTAAGTTGGGAGGCTGAGACAGGAGGATTGAAGGTTCTAGGCTAGACTCAGTAACTTAACGAGACCCTGTTTCAAAAGAAAAAAATAAAACGGGCTGGGTGTGTAGCTCAGAGGTAGAATGGCCGTGGGTTCAATCCCCAGCACCAAAAAAAAAAAAAAAAAAAGTGATGACAATGGACCAAAAATTTATACTGGATAGCGTTAGCTGGAACAATAGGAAGCAAAGGTGAAGGAGTGGGTTGAGTTGAGGTGTTTGCAGATGATGATATTGCTGGCAATGACGAGACCCAGGCTGCAACAGTGGGCAGTAGAGGTGAGAAGAGCAGAAAACTGAGAAGCAGGAGTGCACTGGGCTGTGGTACTGAAGTTGCCAGGAGCAACGCTGGAAATGGTGCTGGCAGGGGGAGGTGGTCCTGGTGTGGAGATCTTCATCTGGTGAGGGGCGCCAGCCAGGGTCCTGGAGGGCAGTGAGGGTGGCCTGTGCCTCCAAGGGGTGGAGGAGGCAGTAGAACAATGGTCTGGAAGGTGCGGTGAGGGGCCGGGAAGACACCTCCTCCTCCGCAGGGTGAGAGGTAGAGATGTGTGAGAAGAGATGTCAAAGCTGGTGCTGATGACGGGCGGGAAGGCTAAGTCCTCAGGGAAGGTCCAGGTACCTCAGAGAGAGTGTAGAGATTTCCCAGGTGATGCACTCCAAGTTCCAGAAGACACAATGAAAGGACTTAGGAGTGAGGGCAGAGTTGAGGAGGGTCCAGGGAGCACGGAGTGAAGACCCCAAGGACAAGGAGTGTCCAGAGAGCCTGGACTTCTGGTGCTGAGGCAGACAGGCATGGAAGGCCTCCCAGCCAAGGTCCTGATGTATCTTAAGGGGGAGTGAGTCATCATCTCTCATGGGAGCCTCCTCCTGCAGCTGGTCAGCTAGGCCTCATGTGGTGGGGAGCGAGGATGAGGAAAATAGTTCTCTAAGCCTGGGATCTTCATTAGGGTTTTATTGAAATATACTTTGTTAGTAACTTATAATTTTATTTGGATGTTCAGGAAAAGTGAGTTGACTATCTTTCAAAGAGGGTAAAAAATAGGAGAAAAACACATTTTGTGTGTGTGTGTGTCTTATACTGTGTTGCTAGAAAAGTTGTTTGAACATGAAATTTTATAGGCTAATTTTTATTTATAGCTTGCTGGTTAAAGGAAGTTAAACTACTTTGTAAAGTGGAGAATCCTGTGCGATGCCAATAACCCTTTGCCTTGTTTCTAAAGTTTGCTTTTTGTATATTAGGTTTCCTTAAATCACAATACTTGGGGGGGTAGTGTGGGGAATGGAGAAAGAAAAGAAGGAAGGAAAGAAGGAGAAGACAGGACAACAAAGTAAAAATAAATTAAATCCTCTAGTATCTTAGAAACAGTACCCCATACTTCAACTGGAAAAGTTCACTAGAACCAAACGCATCATTTTAGTGTTTCAACCCACCTCTTATTGACACAGATAGCACAAATGTTATATTCGTACTTAAAATACAAGTAAAAATGTTTCTGCTGCAGGGAGTTTTACATGGAAATTGCTCTTTGGATCAAACTTTTTTCCTACAGAATTAATCCAAGAAAGACAAAGGAAGATGCTGAATGACCGCACTGTGGCTGAGAGGCAACTTAGCACAATATATGGGTACGAAACAATCTCACTGATAAGCACAATCCACCCCAGCACTTTGACAAGTCGAGTTCCTCTCACTATGTAGGAGATATTGCTCCCTCTTCTGTTTCAACCCAGCTATGATTCTCCAAAGTCGATTCATTATTTCCTGGAGATCTGGGGTTCATTAAAAGGATGATGGACATGAAGGCACTACTTTTCAAATTCTAAAGTGCTTCATAAATATAAGACATTGTTGAGCTGGGCATGGTGGTGCACGCTTGTAATCCCAGTACTTGGGAGGCTGAGACAGGAAGATCAGGGTTCACAGCCAGCCTCAGCTCCTTCGTGAGGCCCTCCGTAACTTAGTGAGACCCTGTTTCAAAATAAAGAATAAAAAATAGGGCTGGGGGTGTAGCTCGGAGGTAGAATACCTCTGGGTTCAATCCCCAGTACCACAAATTAAATAAATAAATAAATACATAAATAAATGCAGGGTTGGGGGTGGGGTGTGTGGCTCAATGGTAGAGTACTTGCCAAGCATGTGTGACCCCCAGCACCACCACACACACACACACACACACACACACACACACACACACACACATATA
>PVJS01025570.1:0-27750 GCA_004027185.1 Glis glis
GATCCGGGTTCGCGGCCAGCCTCAGCTCTCGCTCTGTCTCTGTCTCTCTCTGTGTGTCTCTCTCTCTCTCCTTAGTGAGGCCCTCCGCAACCTCGTGAGACCCGGTTTCAAAATAAAGCATAAAAAATAGGACCGGGGGCGTAGCACGGAGGTAGAACGCCTCTGCGTTCAATCCCTGGTCCTGAAAAAAAAAAAAAAATCTACTTGTTGAGCAAAGGTATTCTCAGACCTGGTTTTCTTTTAGGCCCAGGTCAGGAAAGGAGTTATTTATGGAGCTGGGGATAGGGTTTAGTAATTGATTTAATAGTGCTGTTTATGATCAAAGTATATGAAAGTGAATTTTAACATCTGGATTTTTTTGGGGGGCTTACCAGGGATTGAACCTGTCATGGGAAGACACGATGATTCCTGTGAGTTCTTGATTTCCATGGAGAAAAGAATTTCAACACGCACCAGAGAAAAGGCAAAGGTTTAATTCAAGAAAGATGGGGACACACATTCCGAGGATACGTGGGCCATCTCTAGAGTCTGTGAGGGCCACGGCAGAGCGTGGCAGAGAGGGGCTCAGAGACACATGAGAGACCAAGAGGCTCTTGGATCTAATCTATTCTTTTCTTACAGGCCCACTAGAGAGGGGGTGGGCAGGCCCATGGCAGGAAGTGGGGCACCATGGGATGGCAGCCTCCTCTTTGAAGCTTTAGGCTATAAAAGGTGTAAATTCCTTGAGATAGAAATCCCAGGAAACAGAGACACAGTGGAGACACAGGGCCTAGGAAGGCAGGGTGCAGGGCAATCCTCTGGGACCTTTTTCCCAAGAAAACGAGGCTCTGACCAAAGGTGAGATACTTCTCTGGGGTCTAATCACCTCAGGAATTTCAGATATGGAGCCAGCCCATTATGATTTTAAAGTATGGGCCTTGCTTTTGCCTAAGAGCAAACAGGCTCTGTTAAAATGAAACTAAAGATTATGAAGATTTTTTATTTTCCTTTCCTTCCCAATTTGTCTCCTTTCTACCTATTTTTTTCCATACTAGGGATTGAACCCAGGGGCATTCTACCTCCGAACTACACCCCCAGCCCTATTTTTTATCCTTTACTTTGAAACAGGGTCTCACTAAGTTGCGGAGGGCCTAAATGGCTGCCAACCTGCAATTCTCCTGTCTCAGCCTCCCAAGTACTGGGATTACAAGTTTGCGCCACCACACCCGGCTTCTACCTAAAATTTTTATCTCTTCTATTCTACCTCATCAAACCCAGGGTCCTTCTACCTCCAAGATACACACCCCCAGCCACTGTATTTTTTGTTTTGAAACAAGGTCTCACTGGATTGCTGAGGCTGTCCTCGAACCTGTGATCCTCCTGTCTTAGCCTCCTAAGTACTGGGATTACAGGTGTGGTGATTGGCTACATATGGTGGTACTGGGGTTTGAACTCAGGGGCCTTCTACCTCTGAGCTACACCCCAGCTCTATTTTATTTATTTATTTTATTTATTTATTTTTTTGCGGTACCGGGGATTGAACCCAGGGGCGTTCTACCTCCGCGCTACGCCCCCAGCCCTATTTTTTATACTTTATTTTGAAACCAGGTCTCACGAAGTTGCGGAGGGCCTTGCTAAGGAGAGCGAGCGAGAGAGAGAGAGAGAGCGAGAGAGCTGAGGCTGACCGCGAACCGGGATCCTCTGGTCTCCGCTTCCCAAAGTACTGGGATTACAAGCGTGCGCCACCACGCCCGGCTTCTATTTTATTTTTTTATTTTTATTTTTATTTTTATTTTTTTTTGCGGTACCGGGGATTGAACCCAGGGGCGTTCTACCTCCGCGCTACACCCCCGGCCCTATTTTTTTATACTTTATTTTGAAACCGGGTCTCACGAATATTTTATTTTTTATTTGGAAACAGGGTCTTGCTAAGTTGCTGACAGCCTCACTAAATTGCTGAGGCTGGCTTCGAACCTGCGATCCTTTTGTCTTGGCCTCCCAAGTACTGGGATTTCAGACGTGTGCCACCACACCTGGCTATATCTGGACTTTTAATCCACGTGAAAGTGGACTTTAAATCTACTTTTGAATCATGGCCACTCTTGCTTTGTCCTGCATGTCTCCCTTCTTTTTTTTTTTTGCGGTACCTTGAACCCAGGGGTGTTCTACCTCCGAGTTACACCTCCGGCCCTATTTTTTATACTTCATTTTGAAACTGGGTCTCATGAAGTTGCAGAGGGCCTCACTAAGTAGCTGAGGCTGGCCTCGGACCCGGATCCTCTGGTCTCCGCCTCCCAGGTACTGGGATTACAAGTGTGCGCCACCACGCCCGGCTTGCATGTCTCCCTTCTACCTATCCTTATGTCTTCCATCCTATCTCACTACTCACTTACCTGCAAGAGGGGATACTATTTCAGTGTGGGTCGCCTTTGGCTCACCTGGTTGTCCAACATCACATTGATTTGTGCTCACGCACTCCTTCATCAGATACTGATTATAATAGGTCCTTACTGAGAGGAAGACACTGGCCTAGGAGATAGGGATAGATGAGTGTCAAGACAGAGATCTCTGCCCTCATGCATCAGGCTGGGGAAGACAGGCAATGAGCCACAAATAAGGAAACAAGATAACCATATATGGAATGGGTCCTATGACAAAATAAGACACGGATGATGGGATTTTTATGGGGGAGGTGCTACTAAAAGATCACTCATTAATTAACCTAGAGCTACAGAAAGTTAAAACTCTTTAATTTTTTTTTTCTTTTTGTGGTACTGAAGATTGAACCCAGAGGCATTCTCCCTCCCAGCTACACCCCCAGTCCTTTTTATTTGTTTGGAAACAGGGTCTCCGTTAGGTTGCTGAGAGTCTCGCTAAATTGCTGAGGCTGGTCTTGAACCTGCAATGCTCCTGCCTTAGCCTCCCAAGTACTAGGATTACAGGCGTGCGCTGCCACTCCCGGCTGACAGTAACTGTAATGTAGCTCAGAATCAGTTCTCTTGTAAAAACGCTTGCTGATGTGCTAACACTAGAGAGAGGACGCTGCACTTCAGCGTGCGTGCGCGTGGGCGCACTAGAAACCAGTGCTTCGTGAAGAGTCTGCAAGCCCTAGACTGAGACCGACCGAGGGCTCGTGCCCTTTGACCCGGAAGTCCCGGCGAACGGCGCAAAACCGGGTGCGCTTTGCGACAGAGCCGTAAAGGCGCGCGGGAGCGGGAGCATGGCGCTGTACGCGGCAGCCGCGGCGGTGCTGGCGGGCGTGGAGAACCGCCAGGGCTCTATCAAAGGGCTGGTGTACGCCAGTAGCTTCCAGGTAGCGGAGCCGGGCGCTGGGAAGGAGGGCCCGGGGTAGGGGCCGGGCGGGCGGGGCTGGGATGGGATGGGATGGGATGGGACGCCCGCGCGGGTCCACCGCGGCCGGTCCAGCGTGTCCCCTGCTCGCGCAGAACGTGAAGCAGCTGTACGCGCTGGTGTGCGAGACGCAGCGCTACTCCAGCGTGCTGGACTCGGTGATCACCAGCGCCGGCCTCCTCCGCGCCGAGAAGAAGCTGCGGCCGCACCTGGCCAAGGTGAGGAGCGGCGCGGGGCGGGGCGGGCGGAGGGCTGTCACCTGGCCCAGCACTGGGTTACCAGCGGAGCGGGGATGAATATGCTTCACCTGGAGCCTTGCGCGAAAGATCAGATAGAACAGAAGTGCAAAGTATCGGTAGCAGAGACTAAGTAAAACGGAAGAGTAAAGTTGGCAAGGAAGAGGTTGGGGTCCAGAGCTCTGCTGGTGAGCCACCCGGAGAAAGGGTCCAGGTCCGAATCAGCCCTTAACTCTTGTGTGATCGTGGATAAGGAAACTAGCTGGGCTTGGACAGGCGGTCTGTTGAGCTCTCCCAGTTCCAACACTATTAGGGTTCTAAGGCGGGCTGGGATGTAAGTTCAGTGGCAAAGTGACTGGGTTCGATCCCCAGTACAAAAACAAAAAACAAAAAACCTAAGGCGTTAATGCTTAGCGGTTTTTGTTTTGCTTTTCATCCTTGTTTCTCCCTTTCCAGGTGCTAGTGTATGAGTTGTTGCTGGGAAAGGGCTTTCGAGGGGGCGGGGGCCGATGGAAGCCTCTACTGGGCCGGCATAAGGCGAGGCTTAAGGCTGAGTTGGCGAGGCTCAAGGTTCAACGGGGTGTGAGTCGGAATGAAGACCTGTTGGAAGTGGGATCTCAGCCTGGCTCAGGTGAGCTGGAGGGAATTGTCAGGGTGGGCACTTGGGAGGGGGCCATGTACCTGCCCACTCATTGTTGTTGCTGTTTAGCCTCCCAAGTGCCTCGATTTGTGCGAGTGAACACTCTCAAGACCTGCCTTGATGATACAGTTGATTACTTCAAGAGACAAGGCTTTTCCTACCAGGGCCGGTCTTCCAGGTGAGAGCTTAGCATCCTTTCTGGCAGCCCTCATTTAGGGAGGTGTCTGGGTCCTTGGGGAAGCAGAGATCTGTGTTGAGAGGCTAGGTAGTGGTGCTCTTTCTGGGTTTTCCTACCTTTCTAGCAATTTCTCCATCTCTTTTCAGGTCCTGTCGTTCACCCCTTAAAACACTGATATTCCTGGGACTCTCATCCTTGTGTGTGTGTACGCACATGCTAGAGATGGAACCCTAACAAGTTTGTACTTGTTAGGCAAGCCCTCTGCCGCTGGGCTACATCCCCAGGCCTCATCCCACGTTCTTCTAACGGAGCCCCCAATTTGTTCTGTAGCTCTGACTCTTGGTTCCCACTTTGTGATTCCTGTCTTCTCCCAGTCTAGACTTGCTTGTATTCTTACCCCCTCCGGTTCCTGTGGATGTCCCACAGACACAATTGCTGCACATGTCAAACGGGAGTCATCATCTTCCCTCTCAAATTGTGTGCCTTCTGAAGCATCCCGGTTATTTTGTTTGTTTTTGGTCTTTTGTGTGTGTGAGATGCTGGGGTTTTAACCCAGGGGCATTCTACCTCTGAGCTACACCCCCAGCCCTATTTTTTTTTTTTTTTTTTTTGTATTTTGAAACAGGGTCTCACTAAGTAGCTGAGGACTTTGCTACGTTACTGAGGCTGCCCTTGAACCTGCAATCCTCCCCAAGTACTGGGATTACAAGCGTGCACCATACCCAGCTTTGCATCCCTTATTTTAACCTAACAGTTTTCATCATCTCCCACCCACCTGGTCAAGCCAGAAACTGAGTCATCTGAGATGTCTTTTTCTTTCCCTTCAGTCATTTACTACCCTGCCTTTGGCATTTTTTGCAAATGCCCTCCTTTCTCTCTGTCCTCTTGTAGTTTACCTAGGTTTAGGCACTCATTTCTTACCAGAATGGGCAGAAGAATCTCCCAGACCGGATTATCCTCCCTGGGGTTGGCTGCGGAAGAATCTAAAACCAGATTTGATGCTGCTGTTCCCTGCTGAAAGCCCCCTTGGCTCTCCATCGTGCTCTGCCTCCTGCTCACTCTCCAGGCCCCTCTGCCTCGGTGCTGCGCCTACCAGGTGTTTCAGCACAGTTGCTGCTCCCTACCCAAGGCTTCCCCCGCTGGCCTCACCTGCCCGTTTTGTCCTTTCAGACCTGAGAAGCTGCCCCTGCTCTCTCCCCCTTCCCCAATCTGTTTTAGATATTCTTCTTTCTGCCTCTAGAATGTTGTTTGGAGACCAGGGTGGAATAGAGAATGCCCCCCACCCCCTGCCTTTGGATTTGAATGCCAGCTTTGCCTCTTGATAGCTTTGTGAACTGGGACATGCTCCTCTATAGGTCTGTTTCTGCATGGCTCAGGTGGCACGTGGACACTACTCCTGTCACCTGAGTGCCTCACATTACTGACTCCTTGTCCACCAGGAGGCAGCACAGCTCTAGCCTCCTGTGCATCCCCACCCTTGTAACTTCTCAAGGGTTAGGTTTTACAGTAATGTTAAACATGAGGGTGCTTTGTTTGTACCGAGTGTTTTGAATGTTAACTCATTTAATCTTCACCTGCCATTATACAGAAGTGTAACTCGAGGCTTAGAGATTAAATAATCTCCCCACACTCCTGCTGCTGGAGGAATTCACACAATGTTGAATTAATGGTTCATATTCCCCAGCAGCCTGGAGGACTTAAGGGCACTTAAGGGGAAGCACTTTCTTCTGGATCCCTTGGTGCCCGAGCTGCTTGTGTTTCCTGCCCAAACAGATCTGCATGAACATCCACTGTACCAGGCTGGTCACCTTATCCTTCAGGACAAGGTAGGGAAGGCTAGTGTGGAGGGGAGGATGTGCAGAAGCGACTGGCTCGACTCTGTTTACTGGCTGCTGCTCTTTACCAGGCCAGCTGCCTCCCAGCCATGCTGCTGGCTCCTGTGCCGGGTTCCCACGTCATTGATGCATGTGCTGCCCCAGGCAATAAAACCAGTCACTTGGCTGCTCTTCTCAAAAACCAGGGGTGAGTGCCATCGTCAGGAGGGGGAGAGAAAGGGGATAGGGTGTGATCCTGTACTTTGTTGGAAGAAATAAAGCCTTTATTGCAAAAGGTATTGAGGGCTAGAAGGGTGAACCTGGGGCAGTTCATGGTATAGCCCCAAGCTAAACTTCGTGGGGGGGGCTGCAGGTATGAGGTATTGTGTCCCCTTAGCCCTTGGGGCAGAACCCCAGGTTGGCTGGCTTTGACAGACTTCTGTAGGCCATTTAGGTATTGTTTCCCATGTTCTGACTAAATGCGCATCTTACTGTTGGATATGTCAAGAGCTGTGGCCTTGACTTAGAACTCTACTCCATAAATTTTCAGTTCACCCCAACCCTGCCCTCTTCCCTAGGAAGATCTTTGCCTTCGACCTGGATGCCAAGCGGCTGGCATCAATGGCTACTCTGCTGGCCCGGGCTGGAGTCTCTTGCTGCGAGTTAGCTGAGGAGGACTTCCTGGCAATCTCACCTTTGGACCAGCGTTATGGTCGTGTCCAGTACATCTTGCTGGATCCTTCTTGTAGTGGCTCTGGTGAGATAAGGAGAGAACAGCCTAAAGCTGAAGGATTCTAGTTCATTTTGTTCTTGGCTTTGACTTGTTACAGTGGTGGGTCTGCAGGCAAATGTTCACATCTGTAAAGTGGGGGCTTCAGTACAAAATACATCAGTCTGAACAGCTTTTCAGTTAGAATACTCTTCTCTGCAGGTATGCTGAGCAGGCAACTGGAGGAGCATGGGGCACCTAGCAAGGAACGCTTGCGTGCCCTGGCAGGGTTCCAGCAGAGAGCTCTGTGCCATGCGCTCACTTTCCCCTCCTTGCAGCGCCTCGTCTACTCCACATGTTCCCTCTGCCAAGAGGAGAATGAAGATGTGGTCCAAGAAGCCCTGCAGCAGAGCCAAGGGGCCTTCAGGTGACAGGGTCCCCGGGGCCTGGGGGGTGGGGGAGCAGCTCCCTTAACTGGAGTCTGAGCGCCCTCTCCTTGCAGGCTAGCTCCTGTCCTGCCCTCCTGGCCCCACCGGGGCCTTAGCACTTTCCCAGGGGCCGAGCACTGCCTCCGGGCCTCCCCCGAGACCACGCTCACTGGTGGCTTCTTCATTGCTGTGATCGAACGGGCAGAGGGGCCAAGGTGAGTGAGTGGGAGCAGGGGCCTACTTGGGAGGTATTGGGTGTTCAGGCACGCCTCACTCTGCCTTTCCTTCCAGCTCAGCCTCACAGGCCAAAGCACTGGCACCAGAACTTGCACCCAGTCCAGCCCCAAAGAGAAAGAAGAGACGGCGAAAAGCAGCGGCTGGCGCAACCACGTTGGCTCTGGGCTGAATCCCTCCTGTGGGAAACGGAGACAGCAGAATTCCCTGTAGCAGGGACCTCAAACACCCTGGTGGTAGCAGCGCGGAGCCTGAAGGGCTGGTTTTTACTGCTATAAGAAGTTGACCGGGAACCCCATTCCTCTAGCTGGAAGGACAGAGTGGATGTCCTGGTCCTTTGGGTCCCTCCTGGACTACATCTTGCTGGTGAGAGAAGTGCTGCCCACACAAATAAAAGGCAGAACAAGAATCTATGATAGATCACAGTTGTTTCTTTTTTAATTCTTAATGACATAAGCAAGGAAAAAATCTCACATTCATACTAAAAATTCCAACTAGACTCAACAGGAATCAAGTCTTTATTTGTATTGGAAAGTCCCAGCCTCCTGTTCCTGTCCAGTGCAGACATGTACACGTACACACTCACACCCAGGCTGTGCCAGGACCTCTTCAAGGGGCTCCTGGACCAACTGGCCTGCCTGTGGAGCTGAGGTAAACTAGCTCAGACTACAACAACTAAGAGAGGATCTACCTTACATAAGGTACAGGTAGAAGCTTCATTTCTAGACCCACGCCCCACCCCCACCCCTCCAATCCTAACAGGTATCTGGGACTTGAGGTCCGGGCTCCCTCCTCAGCTCCACACAGCTAACACGGCAGACGCCCAGCTCTTCTTGGGGGGTGGGAGCAGTCCCCTGCCACAAAACATTCAACCTCAGTCACAAATGGGGAGGGGACTAGTTACATCTACATCACATTATTTATAAAACAAGAATTACGTTTATATAACGTGTCCAGAAGGTGCTCCGGTCCCTCAGGAAAGCTGCCTGGGACAGCGTCTGAGCCCCTTCACACAGGCATAACTTAACTATACAGCTAATTCCTAGTCAATAGCATTTATACTTAACCACCTCAATGAACCAAGCTTGAAGGAATTTAAAAGGCAATTTAGCTTAGATACAAAAATAAATTTTTATCTTGTTAAAAAATGTTTAAATATTTTTTCTTTTAATTTAGACACACGCATTCATACTTCTCCCAAAGAGGGTGGGCATGGCAGCAAGGCTCCGGGGCCTGGGGTGTGTGGTTCTGGGGGGAAGGGTCACAGAGGGCCTATTTGGGGGATGACTAAGGTATACAACTTCAATGTCCAGTCCATCAATGTAGGTCTGCTAACACGTACTGGGGTGGTCTCATCCACAGTGAGGTCAGGTAAGTGGGAAAGAAGCAGTGGAGGGAGGGGTCTTTGCTTCTCCAGAGCCCCTTTGCCTGGGCTGCCAGCCCTTAAAGTCAAAACACCACTGGAAAATTCAAGAGCCAGCACTCTGGCCATTGCGCGGTGCCACTTTCAATCAGCCAAGCCCGGAGGCTTGAGACATAACGTTAGGTCCGGCACTACCAACATGCCGCCACACATACGATTCAATTCTTCCTCCAAACTCGATTCCAAGAGCAGCAGACACGGGCATCATCAGACAGCAACACAGGACAAGGCTCGGAACGTATGATCCAGAGAGGCAGACGGCGGCCCACGAGGCCGGCGTGGGAGGAGGCAGCTGAAAGCAGCGGTGGGCATCCTGCCTGCTCCGGGAGCTTCTCTCCTGGAGCAAGGGGGCTCGCCCCCGGCTCTGCCAAGCTAACAGTCTTGAGCCACCAAATTTAGGGGCTAAACTGGCAGAGGGAGCTGGAGATGAAACAGACTCAGACTTGGCAGGAGGAAGTGGAGCAGTGGGAGCAACACCCACTGGGGACTCCAAGGCAAAGCTTAGATTCAAGGTCATTTAAAAAGGAATAAACCCTGCAGGGGACCAATGAGGAGAAAGCAAGAAATGGGGAAGAGTCCCCTAAAGAGATCAGAGGAAGACGACCATTTAGAACCAAGCCACGCAGATAAAGAGGCTTAGGGATAATGCACTTCCCCCAATCTCATCAAATGTACACCAGAGATCCAAGTGGGTGCACTGTACACCCTCCAGCAAAAATGGCTCTTGGGGAAAGGGAGGCTGCCTAAGTTACGCACTAAATGAGAGCCAGGGAAGTAAGTGGACGATATGTACAGTTGACCTTTAGTTCTCCAGCCTCACCAGTGCAACTGTTCAAGTAAAGGTACCAGGCCTTGGCCCTGCCCCTTCCTGCCCGCTCCCTGAGGCACCAGCTTCCCCCAGAAGGGAAAAGGCCCTGGGGCCGCCACCACTGCCCTGGTGGCTCAAGCCGGAGATCTGGGGAGGGTTTGCTTTATGGAACTTGAAGGGTCAGAGGCTCTTCCTAGCAGGCGCTGAGGTCCAGGTTTGGGCAAGGGTCAGGGGACGGGCGAAGGGACAGAGGCTATTTCTTGCGGGTGTGCTGCCTTCGAGCCTGCAGTCGCTGTCGAGCTCCTGGGGTCTTGGATCCCGCACCAATGGAAAACGAAGGGGTCGCTGATCCTGGAAAGATGTGACAAAATCCCATCAGGAAAGTTGCTACCAGAGAAAACGTCTCACGGTGCCTTTGGCTCTGGGAAGTAAAAGCCAGCAACAGAATGCTGGGGGGTCTGGCAGGGTTTCCCATGCTGTGTAAGCAGCACTGTGTAGGAGGGGCCTACCAAAACCAGCATCCCAGGAAGTCAGAGGGAAGCCCACAAATCTACTTGGCTTTCCATGTTCTGGGGATGTCCACATGACAGGGTTCCTCCTTGAACTCTGTCCAACTCCATACCTGGGTTCTGCTGGACCCCATGAGCCTGACCTTCACAGGGCATCAGCCAAGAACCTGCTACCACCCCATCCCAATCCCTTCTTAGGAAGACAGGAGATAGCTGGTGAGGTTGGCAACAGAGAGACAGGCTGCTTACCAAAAGGCCCGACTCCAACGAAGCCTTGGGCAGGTGTTGAGGATGCCCCAAAAGAGAGGCTGCTGCCTGCTGTGCCCACTCCAGAGGCAGGGGTGCTCTGCCCAAAGGTGGGTGTGGAGGTGCCTAGAACAGAGATAGCAGAGAACTGTAGAGATCAGGCCAGAGAACGGAGAGCAACAGGCAGAGAACTAGGTAGGGAGTCTGCTCTCTTCAGGGGTATTTCCCACAGGATGCACTGGCCCTGCTCCACAGCACCACAGCCAACATCTGGAACTCCGGGTGAGCCTGTTGTCTAGGCTGTGGCGCAGCAGAGCCCCTCGGAGCTGAAGGTGTCCACTTCTACTCTCCCTTGGCCAGGCCACTGCAGTGGGGGCATCCAGTGGCCTGACCAGGTGACTCCCTTCTATCAAGACAACCAACCCATGCCTCTTCTGTAACACCCCCACCCGTGAGCTGTCTCAGCTAAAGGAAGGGCAGGGACCTTCTCCTCGCTCCCAGGTGCTGCTTCCAAGCCACTTCTCTTCCCTCCTCCTACAAATACCCAACTCCTTTGAAGTTCAGATAATCAAACTTTGTTATAATCTGTCCTGGTCCTTGACAGTGTCATCTGTCAACCACCAGTCACTCTTTTATTCACCAAGGACCCCTGGCTTACTGTCACCCTCTCCATCATCATTCATGGTGACTCCACCAGTGATGCATGGTCCCTCAGTGCCCCAATGACCTTCTCCTCTACCCAACCTCTGCCACTCCCTCCAGGTCACCACCAGGAACTGGTCCTGTTTCCACATCTTACTGCAGGCCCCACACTCCCTCCAGCTTGTTCCTTCCTGCGGCCCACCCTGCACTGCCTCCTCTGCCAGCTTGTAGTCGGCTGCCCTGCAGTAGGCCGGGTGTTAGCAGCTACCTACTTGTAGTAAGGGCACACCTCCTTGGCTGGGTGCTGCTGGTTAAACACAGTGCTGACTATGCTCCCTTGACAGTCAGGATTGCAATTTTCCAGCCCACAAGTGCCTGGCAAATTTATCACTTTCTTATGTTCCTTTTCTCACTGTCCAGAATGACTCTTTCAAGAGATGCTCCTTTCACACATTTCACCCTAATCCACTCCCTCCCGCCCCAGCTGAGTACTGGGGATTGAACCGGGGTGCTCTACCACTGAGCTACATCCCCACCCTATTTCAGCCTCCTGAGTAGCTGGGATTACAGGTGTGTGCCACTGCACCTCCTATTTTTGTTTATTTTCTTGGTGGTGCTGGGGATTGAACCCAGGGGCATTCTACCTCTGAGCCACACCCCAGCACTATTTTATTTTTTATTTGGAAACAGTCTTGCTAAGTTAATGCCAGCCTCACTGAGTTGCTGGTTTTGAATCTGTGATCCTCCTGTGTCAGCCTCCAATGTACTGGGATTACAGGTGTGCACTACCATGCCTAGCTCTGCATCTCCTATTTAATGGAGACAGAAGCTCTCAGGATTAAAATTCATATTCCACATGGCAAATAAAATCACTTCATTCTTTTGCTTCAAATTCTACAATGATTTCCCTTGACACTTAAAATCCAAACACTGAACTCTGATCTTCACCTCTGCCTGTCTCACAGCCTCCATTCAGTTTCCCTCAACCTCTAGCCAAGCATGCCTCTTCTCTGCTCATGAACACACCAAGCTCACTCCTGCCTGCAGGCCTTGGCACTAGCCATCCCAGGTGCCTGCAAGGCGTGTGCATGCTCACGTGCTCTCTCCCCACAACCCCACACTCCCAGTTCCCTTGTCCCGAATATACTTTCAGCGAAAATTTGTTACTTCCTCAGATAGGCCTTTTTTTCCCCTGCGGTACTGGGGACTGAACCCAGGGCATTCTACCTCTGAGCTACATCCCAGCCCTATTTTTTTATTCTTTATTTTTGAAACAGGGTCTCGCTAAGTTGTGGAGGGCCTAAGTAGCTGGCCGTGAACCTGGATCCTCCTGTCTCAGCCTCCCAAGTACTGAGATTACAAACGTGCGCCACAATGCCCAGCGATAGGCCTTCTTTGACCACTTAAGCCTGCAATGGCTCCTCCAGTCAGTAGTGAACATCTCTTACCACCTCACATTTAACTTTTGTATTTACTGACAAGTCCCTCTGCACCCAGACTGTGCTAGCATCTAACACATGTCTGGGCCCAGCGGACCATGTTCACTCCTAATCTTACCTCCAAATACAGGTTTGCTGTCAGGCGTGCTGCTGTTGAAGGCAAAGGGTGTGCTCTGGCTGGGTGTGGCCAGGGCATTCTGACTCAAGCCTCCCCCAAAGGGGGTGGTGGTGCCTGTGGTCCCACTCTGTCCAGTTCCAAAACTGAATGCTCCAGGGGTGGAGCTGGTGCCTGCAGTAGCCACATTGAGCCCAAAGCCCCCACTGCCAGCCGGGGTTGCTGATCCCCCAAATGTGAAAGGAGATGGAGTTGAGCTGCCAAACACTGAGCTACTGGTCCCACTACTGGTGGTCTGGGTGGGAGCTCCAAAGCCAGAGGTGGTAGCTGCACCAAAGGAAAAAACAGCTGTGGTGCTGCCAAAGGCTGGCTGCGTGCTGGCAGGGGTGCCGAAGGCGGAGGTTGTGGTTTTCAAGCCACCAAAAGCTGACTGTGCCGAGCTGCCAAAGACTGGCTGGGCTGGGGCTGGGGCTGGGGCTGTAGACGGGGCAGGGGCAGCAGAGTTCCCAAATGTGAAAGAGCTGCCAAAGCTTGGCGCAAGGGCTGGCTTGGTGGCTCCCTGCTGCTGCCCATCAGTGGCCCCAAATGTGGGCTGGGGGTTGGCTCCTGGATATGATGGGAGAGGGGGCTTGGTGCTTGAGCCAAAGGGAATGTTGAAGGTCGGAGCAGTCGTGTTACTGAATGTCAACGAGGACTGGCTGGTGGTAACAGGGGCTGAGGTGGTGAGGGTGCTGCCGAAGCCACTGAAGCCAGCGGTGGTGGTGGTGGTGGTGCTGCTGCTACTGCTAGTGGCTGTGGGAGCAGCACTGGGGAGGGACGTGCCAAAGCTGGTGACTGCTGTGGACGTCGGCATGGCAGGAAGCTTGCCAAACTGGAATATTGAGCCTGTGGCTGGGGTGAAGCTGGGGGCAGAGGCGGGGGGAGCCCCGAAGAGGAAAGGCTGAGAGACAGAAGCTGTGGTGCTGGTTGTGCTGCTCACGGTGCTGGCCACGCTGTTCACCCCAAACCCAAAAGTAGGCTTTGAGGCAGAGTCTGTGGCTGTAGTGGCTGTAGTGGCAGAAGCCACTGTAGAGGTGGCAGTGGCCAAGCCAGTGAAGAGAGGTGCAGTTGTAGCTGCAGCAGTGGCTTGAGTAGCTGTCTGCTTGAAGGAGAAGGGAGCTGGCAAGGGTACAGATGTGGGTGGCCCCAGGCTGCCAAAGATGGGCTTGAAAGTCGGGGTCTCAGTGCTGGTTGTGGGGAGGGTGGAGCTGGATGTGGCTGCAGCTGTGAGGGAGAGGTTAGATGGCAAGGGGCCTTCACTCTCACTTTTAGGTGGGGCCATAAAAATGGGCTTGAACATGGGAGAAGCAGAAGAGATGCCAGGGGCGGCCGGGGAGGAAGGGTTGGAAGGCAGGCTGCTCGGCGGCGTCCCAAACACCATGCTTTGCTTGGGGCTGGAGGCCGGGGAAGTGGGGTCTTGGGCTTTGGCAGATGTCTCAGCCTGAAGGGCTGGAGGTGACTTGGTATCAGTGGCTGGTGTTGGGGAAGAAGCAGAGACCAGCCCCAGGAAAGTGGCTGTGGATTTTGAGTCTGAAGATGTGCCTGGCAGAGCCACTGGCGGTGAGGAGACAACAGGAGCCAGAAGGCCAGGTGTCTTCGGAGGTGAAGGGGCCACAGTTGTTGCTGCTCCAGCAGATTCTGTAAAGAAGAATAAAATGCACAAGTTCTGAAGACTTCCAGTGGGATGACATTCAGCACGTCTGTATTCTCTGGTGCCCACCAATAATCGCAGTACTTGGGAGGCTGACAGGAGGATCACAGGTTTGTGGTCAGCCTCAGCTACTTAGGCCCTCCACAACTTAGTGAGACTCTGTTTCAAAATAAAGAATAAAATAGGGCTAGGGGTGTAGTTCAGAGGTAGAATGCCCCTGGGTTCAATCCCCAGTGCCAAAAAAAAAAAAAAAAAAGTAAGCATGTGCCATAGGCCTGTAAAGCATCACAAGGAGGGTTTCCTATTTCCACCCCACGGATCACAAGACAGACAGAAGGAGATAAAACAGGGCCTAACTAGAGGTTATGTGTATGGGCACAAAGGAAAATGCAGTCTTTGGAACTCTTGTGTGTGTGGTACTGGGGATCGATGCTTGGGAATTCTACCTCTGAGCTATACCCCCAGCCCTATTTATTTTTTTTATCTTTAATTTTGAAACACTGTCTCACTAAGTTGCTGAGGCTGGCCTCAAACCTGTGATCCTTTTATCTCAGCTTCCCAAGTACTGGGATGACAGGTGTCTAGTTACTTACCTAGATAGGCCTTGTCCATCTAACACAGATGCATCACGTCCACCCACCGGGCACTAATTAGAGAGCTACCACCATGAAAGAGGCAGTCTCTGCCCCTGAGCTCTTGGAAAGGCGGAATACCCACCTGCACTAGTATCTGATGAAGTGTAATAACAGCGATGTGCCTATATGCAGTGCCATGAAGGCACAGGCCTGCAAAACTCACCTGACCTTGAGAAAAGGGATTACTTTATTCTGGGCCTATGGTCTATTAATATTAAGCTCAACATCTTAAGGGCATCGCCACATTCACACTGCAGACACCCCACGAGGGAAGCATGATTCTCACTTACAGATGAAGACAGCAAGGCTCAGAGCAGTCACAGGACTGGGCTTCAGCTCATGAGCCCAAACCAAGCTGCCAGGTATGGAGCGCCTTCCCTAAAATTTTCCAACCAGAGAATTCTGAAGCTTTGATGCCTACACCTCCAAAGGCCTGGTAAGTCAGGAGGCTCAACCTTTAGAATGATTTCTAGTGACTGAGAAGCACGATGCTTTTACTTCATCCCAAACTCACTGATACTCACAAGGCCAACGTGCTCCAGGAGCACCTGCACTTACCTGGTAGGGCCGGTGAGCCCAGGGGACTCTGCATCTTCTTCAAACTCTCTAACAGTGGGTTAGCGCCAGAGGCCGGGAGGGAGGGTGCTGAAGAAGTAGTCCCTCCAGCAGGCAGGGTGAAAGTGAAGGAGGGCTGAGTGGCAGGTGGGTTCTCGGTGACAGAGTTTGAGGCAGCATCTACAGAAGAAATACAAGATTAAACTGTCCTCTCTCATTTGGGAATGATTTCCAGATGGCCCAGGGAAGCTCCAGGCCTAGTGTGCTCATCTAGAGATGCTTCTCCTCCATCTCAGTGTTCATTGTGCTTCCTGGCTCAATGAAGACCTGGGTGGCTTTCTCAGAGAAGAATGAACAAGGGACATTTTCCCAGGGAAACCCTTTAGAAGAAGCACAATACATACCAGAGGAGACAACACCTCAAACCCCGAGCGTGCTCCTTACCAGTCTTATCCTCCAAGACCTTGTTGAACCACTGGAGGGAAGCTTTCTTCTCCATGTCAAGGTCTTCAGCAGTGACGGAATAGCCAAGCTGGGGAGGTGGAGGCTGCCAACGAGAAAAGGAGAGGTCAGGTTGACCTGAAGAGGAAACTAATATCTAGCCTTCCCCAGACACAGGAGCACTGAGGGGGGTGGACAGACACACCAAGGTCAGCTGGTCCCCTCGCCTAGATGGTAGCAGCTGAATCTTCCGCTTCCGCTTCCCAGAGCTGCCAGGCGTAGATGGGGAAGTCCACGAGTTCTGTTGCTTCCAAGTGGTTGTATCTGTACCTAGAGAGAGAAACAGAAGCTTGCTGGCTTTCTTCCCTCGTCCTGTCTCTCCAGTTGGTCTACGACATCTGAGTCATCACTAGGTATCTCTGAAAAGATTCTATCTTCCATGGCTGGGGCGCCTGGAGGGTGTTTGCAAGGTTACTTCTAATAGTCAAGAGGAAATAAAAGAGATAAATGCTCTGAATGCATGTATCCAAATGCTTAGTGGACAGTAATTACCAGCATCACTCACAGATGCCTCAAATTGAGCTCATCTCTATCCACCACTACCACGTGTTACACTGGACTTGTCTGTATTACCCTACTCCTCTCTCACACTACAAACCTCTGAAGGGCAGGAACTTCTCCGTATCCACCTTGTTCTAGAAAAAGTAATGCTCAACTGGGTGTTTTTTTTTTTTTTTTGGTAGTGCTGGGGATTGAACCCAGGGGCATTCTATATCCAAGCTACACCCCCAGTTCTATTTTTTATTCTTTATTTTGAAACAGGGTCTCATTAAGTTGCGGAGGGCCTCACTAAGTAGCTGAGGCTGGACGCAAACCCGATCCTCCAGTCTCAACCGGGTGTTTTCAATGGTATCAATCTATCCTTTCCTCCGTAAACACTTCTGCCACCATCACCACCTGCACCAGCCACTCCTGCTTGCTCAGCAGCTTACCCCTTTCTCCCTGGGACTCCTTGTCGGTTACCAGTGGAGTTGAAGAACTGGAATAATGACACAGCTCCTCTTCTCTGCAGGGATTTTGAAAATGCAGAATCTAGTTTAGAAAGACATCCTGACGTACATTCTAGACAACATTTTATATTCTCCTAACTACCAACTGGCCAAAACCACTTCTAGATTTCATCTTTTTTTTTGTGGTACTGGGAACTGAACTCAGGGGCACTCTACCTCCGAGCTTCATCCCCAGCCCTTTTAATTTTTTGTTTTGAAACAGGGTCTCACTAGGTTGCTGGGAGTTTCACCAAGTTGCCAAGGTTGGTCTTGAACCTGTGATTCTCCTGTCTCAGCCTCCCAAGTACTGGGATTACAGGTATGCACCCCCATGCCTGGCACCACCCCCTTTTTATTTATTTATTTATTTATTTTTTGCGGTACTGGAGATTGAACCCAGGGGCATTCTACCTCTGAACTATACCCATAGCCCTATTTTTTATTCTTTATTTTGAAACAGGGTCTCACTAAGTTGCAGAGAGCCTAAGTAGCTGAGGATGGCCACAAACCTGCAACCCTGTTTTAGCCTCCCAAGTACTGAGATTATAAGCGTGCACCACCATGCCCAGCTAAATTATTATTATTATTTTATTTTATTATTTTTTATTTTTTGCGGTACCGGGGATTGAACCCAGGGGCGTTCTACCTCCGCGCTACACCCCCGGCCCTATTTTTTATACTTTATTTTGAAACCGGGTCTCACGAAGTTGCGGAGGGCCTCACTAAGTTGAGAGAGAGGGGGAGAGAGAGGGAACCCGGATCCTCCGGTCTCCGCCTCCCAAAGTACTCCCAAAGTACAAGTGTGCCACGCCTGGCCTTACTATTATTTTAAATAGGGTCTCACTAAATTGCAGAGTATTGGGATAACAGGCATGCATGACCATGCTCGGCTTAGACCACATCATTCTTATTTTTTTTTAAATTTTTAGGTGCTAGGGATTGAACCCAGGGGCATTCTACCTCCAAGCAACACCCTCAGCTCTATTTTATTTTTTATTTGGAAATGGGGCCTTACTAAGTTGTGGGGGGCCTCACTAAGTTGCTGAGACTAGCTGTGAACCTGTGATCCTCCTGTGTCAGCCTCCCAAGTAATGGGATTACAGGCGTGCACCACCACGCCCGGCTTCAGACCACATCATTCTTGATCATGACTTAAGATCTCACTATGTTAGGATAAAAAAAGGCCAAGAGAGAATTCCTACAGAAATGGAGGTCATGGAGAAACCTCTCTTAAACCAACCACAAAACATTAATCTTGAAAACTTTGCTTAGAGCTGGGCATGGTGGAACACGTCTATAATCCCAGTACTTGGGAGGCTGAGTCAGGAGGATTACAGGTTTGAGGACAGCCTCAGCAAGTAGTAAAAACTCTCATTAACCAAGCAAGACCCTGTTTCAATATAAAAATAAAATAGGAGCTGGAGCTGGGTGTGGTGGCGCACGCTTGTAATCCCAGTACTTTGGGAGGCAGAGACCGGAGGATCCGGGTTCGCGGCCAGCCTCAACTCGCGCACGTGCGCGCACGCGCGCACTCTCTCTCTCTCTCCTTGTCTCTCTCTCTCTCTTCCTGTCTCTCTCTCCCTCTCTACTTAGTGAGGCCCTCCGCAACTTCGTGAGACCCGGTTTCAAAATAAAGTATAAAAAAAAAAATAGGGCCAGGGGCGTAGCGCGGAGGTAGAACGCCCCTGCGTTCAATCCCCGGTACCGCAAAAAAAAATAAAAAAACAAACAAGGAGCCGGGCATGGTGGCGCACACTTGTAATCTCAGTACTTGGGAGGCTGAGACAGGATTGCAGGTTTACAACCAGCCTCAGCTACTTAGTGAGGCCCTCTGTAACTTAGTGAGACCCTGTTTCAAAATAAAGAATAAAAAATAGGGCTGGGGGTGGAGCTCCGAGGAAGAATGGCCCTGGGTTCAATCCCCAGTACCAAAAAAAAAAAAAAAAAAGGGTTGGGGTGTAGCTCAGAGGCAGAATGCCCCTGAGTTCAATCCCCAGTGCCACACACAAAACAAATTTGTTCAGCCTGAGAATTCCAGACCCAGATCTGATCCCCAAGGGAGCAGAGCTGCAGCTAGCTAGACACCAGAGGGCCAGCTGAGGCCAGGGACACAAGTCCCTGCAGTTAGTGTGTGAGACCACAGGAGAAGAGGGCAATTCCCCCAGGCACCTTACTGCCCTTCTCCTGGCGCTTAAGTTCTTTGATTCACTGAGTCAGAGTTGCGCAAAGCACAAGAACCAAGTCCATTTTCCTCCTTTTCTCGCCCCCCATTTGTCCATACAGCAAATGTAACTAGAGAATGGTGATTACCTTGTTTTCTTGGCTGGCCTCTCTGGTGTCTGGGAGCGGGAGGAAGCTGGGCTGGAAAAGGGGGATGAAGTAGGACCACTCCTTTTCCATAGCTGAAAATCAAGCAGAGTTACACAAATGAGCCTAATGATAACTGACCATCCAACCCTTGAAATAATTTTGTGGTTGTATTTGTCACAGCATATAAAATCTCTTTCTCGCCAGGGAATGGTGGCACATACCTGTAATCCCAGTATTTGGGAGGTTGCGACAGGAGAATCGCAGGTTCAAAGCCAGCCTTAGTAACTTAGTGAGACCCTGTTTTCAAATAAAAAATAAAATGGGGCTGGGGGTGTGGCTTGGAGATAGAATGTCCCTGGGTTCAATCCCCAGTACCAAAAATAAATAAATAAATAAAAACAAAAAAATAAAATCTCTTTTTTTTGGTGGTAGTAGGAATTGAACCCAAGGACACTCTAACTCTTAACTACACTTCCAGCCCTTTTTTTATGGGCTGGTTCCGAGGTCCTTGAACCTGTGATCCTCCTGACTCAGCCTCCTAAGTACTAGGATTATAGGCATATGCCACTGTGCCTAGCTACCCACAGCCCTTTTAATTTTTTGTTTTGAAGGGTCTAGCTGAGGCTGCCCTCAAACCCCAGCTTTAAGCTGGGCCTGGTGGCACATACCTATAATCCCAGCACTTGGAAGGCTGAGACAGGAGGATTGCAGGTTTGAGGACAGCCTCAGGAATGGAGCAAGACTTTCAGCAACCTAGCAAGGCCCTGTTTCAAAACAAAAAATAAAAAGGGCTGGGGTGCTCAGAGGTAGAATGCCCCTGGATTCAGACCCCAGTACCACAGAGAGAGAGAGAGAAAGAGAGACACACACACACACACACACACACGCAATGTCACATTCAGTAATGATATAGAGCTATGATGCATACAAGTCTACCTAGACTGTCTAAGGAAGAAATAAGAGTAAATTAAGAAACTGTTTCAGTGAAGATAATCCAGTAAACTAAGCCTTGTTTTTATATGTTGTTTTAATTTACTAACATTATTCTTAAAACATGCTGCATGATATTTGTGACTTTTCCAATACTTATGGCACCTATAATTTATGTAATGATCACCCATACATCTGTCTCTTCTACCAAGAGAGTCCCTCACAGCAAAATAGAGTTTTCATTTATCTCTGCCTCCTTCAAAGGTCAGCAGCAAAGTAGAGCAAACTGCAAATATTCTGGGTCAGCGCTGAGCCTACTTACAAAGACACTAAACCATCACCATAACTTAGTTTTCTCCTACTTCAAAAGTTTCACTGTCAGCCAGGCATGGTGGCACACACTTGTAATCCCAGTACTTGGGAGGCTGAGACAGGAGGATCACAGGTTCACGACCAGCCTCAGCTACTTAGTGAGGCCTCCACAACTTAGTGAGTCATTGTTTCAAAATAAAAAATAAAAAATAGGGCTGGGGTGTAGCTCAGAGGTGGAATGACCCTGGGTTCAATCCCCAGTACCGCAAAACAACAACAAAAACGCTTCACTTGTTCAGGGTGATTTCTTACCCTGAACAGTTGCATCATATAAGTATAAAGAGGAAGACAACATTGTTTAATAAGAGTTCAAAAGAGGTAAAGAGGGACTTTAAAATAAAAGACGGAGCTGGGCATGGTGGCACATGCCTGTAATCTTAGTACTTGAGAGGATGAGACAAGAGAATCACAGGTTCAAGACTAGCCTCAACATCTTAGTGAGATCCTGTTCCAACATAAAAAATAAAAAGGGCTGGGGTATAGCCCAGAAGTAGAATGCCCTGGGTTCAATTCCCAGTGCCAAAAAAAAAAAAGAAAAAAAAGAAAAACCAATCTAGGAAAAAATCCCTCTACACAGAAAAATCAGAGATAATGTAAATAAATGGAAGGTGTACTATTTTCATAAAAGGGAGTGATAAAGAGACCATCCACTGGAACGCTCAGTATTGTAAAAATGCCACTTCTACTCAAAATAATCAGTACTTTAAAGGCAATTCCAATCAGCTCGGCAAAATATTTTTAGGTGAAAACTAACAAGTGGTTTGAAGCCAGCCTCAGCAACTTGATTCTAAAATATGGAAAAACCACCAGGTGGTAGCATATGCCTGTAATTCCAGGCGTGGTGGTGCATGCTTGCAATCCCAGTATTTAAGACTGCGACAGTAGGATCGCAGGTTCACGGCCAGTCTAAACAACTTAGCAAGGCCCTCTGCAACTTAGTGAGACCCTGTTTCAAAATAAAAAAGTAGCCAGGGGTGGTGGCACACGCTTGTAATCCCAGTACTTGGGAGGCTGAGACCAAAGGATCTGGGTTCGTGGCCAGGCTCAGCTACTTAGTGAGGCCCTCTGCAACTTAGTGAGACCCTGTTTCAAAAAAAAATAGGGCTGGAGGGTGTAGCTCGGAGGTAACATGCTCGTGGGTTCAATCCCCAGTACCACAAAAAATTAAAAATAAATAAATAAATAGGGCTGGGGGTGTAGCTCAGAGGGAGAATGCCCCTGGGTTCAATCCCCAGTATCACATAAAACAAAACAAAACAAAACAAAAAAAAAACCCAGAAAAGAAAAAACCAAGTGCCAAAATCCAAGACAATCTTGAAGAGGAACGAGAAAGTGGGATGACTTACTCTCCTAGATTTCAAGACTTAAACACTAATTTTGATCCCAATCTCACACCACACATAAAAACCAATTTTAGGTAGATTTGATTATAGAGGTAGATGTGAAAGGTAAAATAGTAAAGCTTCTGGAAGGGTAGCATAGTAGAATAGTACACAAAATATAGTAACCATAGACAGCAAAATGGCAACCAGAATGGCTTATTTGTTTGTAATTGACATAGGGCTCATATCTAGAATATATAAAGAACTTGATAAAACCAGTAAGGAAAAAAAAAACCTAATAGAAAAGAGCCCAAAACCTTAAATACATATTTCTTTTTTTCATGGTACTAGGGATTAGGCCCAGTGCCTTACACTAGGTAAAAACTCTACCACTAAGCTACATCCCTAGTTCTTTTTTAATATTTTATTTTGAGACAGGGTTGCCCAGGCTGGCTATGAACTTGAGTTCCTCCTGCCTCGGCCCCCTGAGTAGCTGCGATTAGTCACCACACCACCACACCTGGCTTGAACAGGTATTTCTCTTTCTCTCTCTCTAGTACTAGTTGAACACAAGGGTATTCTACCTCTGAGTTATACTGCCAGCTCTTTTTATTTTGAAACAGGGTCATGCTAAGTTGCTGAGGTTAGCCTTGAACCTGTGATCCTCCTGTCTCAACCTCCCAAGCATTGGGATTACAGGCATGTGCCACCACAATGGGCTAGGTATTTCTTAAAACAGGATATATGTACAGCCAAGAAATAGTTCACATCTCTATCTCACTAGTTATCAGGGAAATGCAAAGTAAAGCCACAATGAAATACTACTTTACACACACAGGAATACCTAGTCTGCGTCAGCTTTTCATTGCTGTGATCAAAATACCTGACAAGAACAACTCAGAGGAAGTTATTTTGTCTCGCAGTTTCAGACGGTTCAGTACATGATCGCCTAGCTCTATTGCTCTGGGTCTGAGGTGAGGCAGAACATGATGGTGGAAGGGTGTGGCAAAGGAAAGCTGTTCATCTCATGGCAGCCAGGACACAGAGACACACAGGAAGGGGCCAGGGATAAATACAGTCCCCAAGGCCATATCCCCAGTGACTTGCTTCCTTTAGCCATGCCCCACTAGCCCAGTTTCTACCACCTCCCAGTAAATCCACTCAACTTAACTCATCAAATGAGTTCATCCACTGAGGCCAGAGCCTTCATGATCCAATCATCTCACCTCATGTGCTCTGGGGGCATTCCAGACCCAAACCATAACAGAGACAAAGGATATCAAGTGTTGGTGAGGATGTGAAACAACAGGGACAAATTCATATACTGCTGGTAGGAATAAACTGAAACATTCTGAAAAAAAAGTTTGGCAGCTGGGGGTGATGGTGCATGCCTGTAATCCCAGTACTTGGGAGGCTGAGATAGGAAGACTGCAGGTTTGAGGACAGCCTCAGCAATTTGTGAGGCCCTCTGCAACTTAGTGAAACCCTCTGCAACTTAGTGAGACCCTCTTTCCGAATAAAGAATAAAACAAGGCCCTCAGCAACTCAGCAAGAGCCTGTTTTAAAATAAAAAATAAGCCAGGTGTGGTGGCGCACGCTTGTAATCCCAGTACTTGGGAGGCTAAGACAGGAGGATCGCAGGTTTGTGGCCAGCTTCAGCAACTTGTGAGGCCCTCTGCAACTTAGTGAGACCCTCTTTCCAAATAAAGAATAAAACAGGGCTGGGGGTGTAGCTCAGGGATAGAATGCCCCTGGGTTCAATCCCCAGTACCACAAAAATAAACAAACAAAATAAAATAAAATAAAATAAAATAGGGTTGGGCATGTAGTAGCTCAGAGGTAGATCACCCCTGGGTTCAATACCACCAAAAAAAAAATCCAGTTCAGCAACATCTAGTTAAGCTGAACATACATATACTTTATATATGTGTACTGAAAGACTTGAGTTAAATTAATTGTGGTATATTCCTATTATGGAACAGTATAAAACAATGAAAATGAATGACCTACAGCAACATGCAACAACATGGATGACCTCACAGGCAAAATGTTAACTGAAAGAAGTCAAACACAAAGGAATGCATACTGGGTTTATATTAAATTAAAAAACAAGGAAGCCGGGCGTAGTAGTGCAAGCTTGTAATCCCAGTACTTGGGAGGCTGAGACAGGAAGATCACAGGTTTGTGGCCAACCTCAATAACTTAGTGAAACCTTGTTTCAAAATAAAAGAATAAAACAGGGCTGGAGGTGTAGCCTGGAGGTAGAATGCCCATGGATTCCATCCCCAATACCACAAAAACAAAAACAAAACAAAAAACAAGGAAAACTATATACAGTGCTAATATTCAGAAAAAGAGAGGAAAGAGTAGTGATGAGGACTGGGTACAAGGGGGGCTTCAGATGTTGAAAAGTGTTTTATTACTTGATCTGTGAGTGATGAAGTTATTTGTGTTTTTCTATATACTAATACTGCAACTTTAAAAAGCATTTAAAAAGTCAGCTATAGGCTGGGCGTGGTGGCGCACGCTTGTAATCCCAGTACTTTGGGAGGCGGAGACCGGAGGATCCGGGTTCGCGGCCAGCCTCAGCTCTCTCTCTCTCTCTCTTTCTCTCCTTAGGCCCTCCGCAACTTCGTGAGACCCGGTTTCAAAATAAAGTATAAAAAATAGGGCCAGGGGCGTAGCACGGAGGTAGAACGCCCCTGCGTTCAATCCCCGGTACCGCAAAAAAAAAAAAAAAAAAGTCAGCTATGTTATATAATGAAGAATATTATGCAGATTATAACAGATAAAATAGAAAATATGTTATAAAGCTGGTCATGATGGCGCACACCTATAATCCCAGTACTTGGGGAGGCTGAGATAGGAGTATCACAGGCTGAAGGCCAGCCTCAGCAACTTAGACCCTGTTTCAAAATAAAAAGTAAAAGGGCTGGGGCCAGGTGTGGTGACACACACTTGTAATCCCAGTACTTGGGAGGTTGAGACCGGAGGATCCGGGTTCGCAGCCAGCCTCAGCTACTTAGTAAGGCCCTCCGCAACTTAGTTGAGAGCATGTTTCAAAATAAAGAATAAAAAATAGGGCTGGGGGTGTACCTCAGAGGTAGAATGCGCAGAGTTTAATCCCCTGTACAAAAAAAAAAAAAAAGCTGGCTTGGTGGTACACGCTTGTAATCCCAGTACTTGGGAGGCTGGGACAGGAGGATCACAGGTTCATGGCCAGTGTAGACAACTTAGTGAGGACTTCTGCAACTGAGTGAGATGGTTTCAAAAAAAGAATAAAAAAGGGCTGGGGGTGTAGTTCAGAGGTAGAATGCACCTAGGTTCTATCCCCAGGATAAAAGAAAAGAAAAAAGCACATAGCTATGGTCTCACTGTAGAAAATAGTACAAAATTTCTGTGCATTATCTGTGTAGCCATATACTACATGAAAACAACATTTTGGTTAATGACAGACTATATATACAATGGTGTAAAATTATTATGGAGCTGAAAAACTGCATTATTGCACTGCCAGTTGCATAAAAGCATAGCACATACAATTATGTACAGTGCCTAATACTTTGTGTGTGTGTAGGTAGTTACTGGGGACTGAACTCGGGCACTCTGTCCCTGAGTCATAGCCGCAGCTCTTTTTATTTTACCTTTTTTTTTGGGGGGGGGGAGATATTGGGTACTGAACTCAGAGACATTCTACCTCCGGGCTATACCCCCAGCCCTATTTTTTATTCTTTATTTTGAAACAGGGTCTCACTAAGTTGTGGAGGGCCTCACTAAGTAGCTGAGGCTGGCCACGAACCCAGATCCTCCAGTCTCAGCCTCCCAAGTACTGGGATTACAAGCATGCTCCACCACGCCCGGCTCAGGAGGGCCCGGCTTATTTTCCTTTTTAAGACAAAGTCTTGGTAAACTGCCTAAGCCGACTTCAAATTTGTGATCCTCTTGCCTCAGTCTTCCAAGTAGCTAGGATTATAGATAGGCATGGGCCAGTGTACCATCTTGCATCTTGTATTTCATAAAATTTCCAGTTCACAGGAAAACATATAAAGCTGCTTTATTCTTTTTAAAAGTTACATAGTATTTCAGCTTATAGAAGTATTGTTAAGTTATTCACCCAGTCTTCCTGAGAAGGTACATTTACACTGTTTCCAAGCTTCTACTATTACAATAATGCTACAATCAACATTCTTTTTTTTTTTTTTGCACGTGTCTTTGACCTTGTGTAGGATAACTTCCTAAAATCAAAGCTGTTGGATCAAAGGGCACGAGGAACATCGCTAATGCTGTCCCTCCATAAAGCCCTCTAGACAAGGGAACCAACTGACATTCCCACCAGCAATACACAAGAAACCTGTTTCCTCTAATAATTCCAGGGTTTCTATTTCACATTTACAACTTCATTTGGAATAGGTTTCTCTTAAGAAAAGCTCCTGAAAATATGAAAAGACCTATACCTTTTTGGAAAAAATGGGCAAAAGATATGAACCAATAACAATGGAAACAGAACTGAAAATAATCATTCAACATACGAAAAGATGACCACCTTTTGTGTATCCGTGTGTGCAGTACTGGGGACTGAACCCAGGGGCATTCTACTTCTGAGCTACATCTCTAGCTCTATTTTATTTTATTATTTATTTGCAGTACTGGGGATTGAACCCAGGAGCATTCTACCTCTGAGCTATACCCCCAGCCCTATTTTTTATTCTTTATTTTGAAACAGGGTTTCACTAAGTTGCAAAGGGCCTCACAAAGTAGCTGAGGCTGGCCGCAAACCTGCGGTCCTCCTGTCTCAGCCTTCCTAGTACTGGGATTACAAGTGTGCACCACCATGCCCAACTTATTTTTTTTTTATTTTGAAACAGGGTCTCACTAAATTGAGAAGGGCGTCACTAAGTTGCTGAGGTTGGCCGAGAACCTGTGATCCTCCTGTCTCAGCTTCCCAAGTACTGGAACTACAAGCACGTGCCACCATGCCTAGCTAAGATGATTACTTTTTTTTGTGGTACTGGGGAGCATTTGTGGTACCCAGGGGCATTCTACCTTTGAGCTACACCCCAAGCCCTATTTTTTATTCTTTATTTTGAATCAGGGTCTCACTAAGTGGTGAAGAGCCTCACTAAGTAGCTGAGGCTGGCCTTGAACCTGCGATCCTCCTGTCTCAGCCTCCCAAGGACTGGGATTACAAGTGTGCGCCACAACGCCTGGCTAAGATGACCACTTTAAAAAAAAATTTTTTTGTGTGTGGTACTGGAGATGGAACCCAGGGGCATTCACCTTCTGAGATATATCCCCGGCCCTTTTTTTATTTTTTGTTTTGAAACAGAGTCACTCTAAATTGCTGTGAGTCTCACAACGTTGCTGAGCTATCCTTGAACCTGAGATCCTTCTGTCTCAGCCTCCCAAGTACTAGGATTACAGGTGTCACCACCACACCCAGCTTCAAATTTACTTATGAGATGAAAATTAGATACTATTTTTTGCCAATCAGTGAAAACCCAAAACTATGATAACATGATCTGCTGTCTAGAATGTGGAAAAATGGTCACTTTCCTATAATGGTACAGACTCATGAATCAATCAATTATGATAAGCCAACTTTTATAAGAATATATAAAGCCGGGCATGGTGGCGCACGCTTGTAATCCCAGTACTTTGGGAGGCGGAGACCGGAGGATCCAGGTTTGCGGCCAGC
>PVJS01025571.1:0-27752 GCA_004027185.1 Glis glis
GCGGCCAGCCTCAGCTCACTCCCTGTTTCTCTCTCTCTCCCTGTCTCTCTCTCTCTCTACCTAGTGAGGCCCTCCGCAACTTCGTGAGACCCAGTTTCAAAATAAAGCATAAAAAAATAGGGCCGGGGGTGTAGCGCGGAGGTAGAATGCCCCTGCGTTCAATCCCCGGTACTGCAAAAAAAAAAAAAAAAAAAAAAAAGAAACCCTGTGCCCATCAGCAGCCACTCCTTAATCCCACAACCCCTAACCTCGGCAATCAGTAATCTATCTTCCTCTATTGATCTGCCCATTTTGAATGATTCATATAAATGGAGTCATACAATGTGCACCCTTCTGGATCTGTCTTCTTTCACGTTGCATAATGTTTTCAAGCTTCACATCCATAGCGTAGCCTGCATCAGTGCTTCATTCTTTCTTACTGTGGAATAACAAGCCATGGTACGGATATACCATACTTTGTTTCTCAACAAAGAGTTGATGGACATTCGGGTGTTTCAACCTTTTGGCTATTCTGAATAATGCCACTATGAATATTCGTGTGCATGATTTATCTGTGGACATGTGTTTTCACTTCTCTCTGGTTTCTACCTAGGTGTGGAACTGCTGGGTCAGATGGCACCTCTATGTTTAACCTATTAAGGAACTGCCAGACTGTTTCCCAAAGCAGCTGCGCCATTTTACATTCCCATCAGCAATGTATGAGGTTTCCAATTTCTCAATACATTTTTAGACTAAATGAATAAATGAATGAAGATTCCTTCTGCTGTGAAAGCCCCCAGAGAAAGGGATACAGTTCCAAGGCTCCGATGGGAAACTAGCTTCTTCATCTGCAGACAGGACATGCCACACTCCTGTTTAACAGAAACCCCGAAGAATGCTATTTATATTGAGCTCATTTTAGAGAGAAAATCGAATGAAAAAACAAAGACAAGGAAAGAAAAACACCAGATAGCTCAAAGTAGGTACTACTTTTGCATATGAGATTTCCCCCTGACCCTCCACCCTGTGTCCAGACTCAATCATTTAATGATACACACACTTTAATCAGATTTAGCTGAAAAATATGAGAAAGATATGCTCAAGTGCAGCTGACTTTGATTTGGTCAGTAGTGAGGAGAGCATGATTTGATGGTACTACTGTCTCTACCAGGAAGTTTGAAAAGAGACTTAGTACTTAAGATGAAAAATGCAAGCCGGGTATGGTGGTGCACACCTATAATCCCAGTACTTAGGAGGCTGAGAAGGGAGGATTGCAGGTTTGGGGACAGCCTCAGCAAAGTAGCAAGACTCTCAGCAACCTAGTGAGACCCTGTTTCAAAAACAAAAAAGAAAATTAAAAGGGGCTTGGGAGTATAGCCTGGAGGTAGAATGTTCCTGGGTTTAATCCCCAGTACAAAGAAAGGACGGAGGGAGGGAGGGAGGGAGGGAGGGAGGGAAGGAAGGAAGGAAGGAAGGAAGGAAGGAAGGAAGGAAGGAAGGAAGGAAAGTGCACAGGACAGGGCTGGGGTATAGCTCAGGGGTAGAGCACTTGCCTAGCATGCCTAAGGTCCTGGGTTCAATCCACAGCAACACACACAGACTCAAAAATGCACAAACAAAAACATCCCTGACAAACTCTAGGAGAGGAGCCTACAGAGCTGGGAGCTACTGAAAAGATGGGCAGGCCACAAGCAAGGCGTGGTCTCTCTGCCAAAGCTTGCTAGAGTGGGCAGGGTGTCCGTGAACAGGGGCAGCTCTGTTCAGGTTCCCCCAAACTTCTTTTTGCCCTTTTCTCTCTCTGTAAAAGAAGGCGGCCGCATCTCTTTCTACACAGACTCCTTGCAAAGAACAAACAAACAAAGGCTGGGACCTAGCAAGGCCCTTTGCAAGCTGTAGGTAATTAAAACGGCCTGTAAATGCCCCCGCAGAAAGCACTTCAAAGAGACAGTAATTCCAGCAATGGCCAGTCAAGACTGTGCGGTGTAAAAATTATGAGTTTTCCCAACAGGGAGCTTTGTGTGAAAAGGACAGGGGTTGATGGCAAAGGGAGGGTGAGCCACACAGAGGAGGTTTACAATTGGTGTCCATGCCCAGTGTGCGCAGGACTGTGTGGTGGGGGGCGGAGGGGGGCACACGCGCAGGCCAGAGAATGGGGACCGTGTGCACGTGTGTGAGAGAGCACACATTTATCAACGCTGAGACGGTCCAAGCGTGTGGGCATGGAGATAAAAGGAAAAATAAAATAAAAGCAACAAATACGCATCCTCTTCCCTGCTGGGCCTCGTTTTCACGGAGAGAAGCACCAGGCAGCTTGCGTGCTCCTCTGGCTCTGAACTTGCAAGGCTGCTGAGCACACAGGGGATGCATAATAGCCACGGCTCTGGGCCCAACGAGCAACCGAGGCCAACAGTGGCTCTCTGAATCTGCAAGGGGTTTCAGGCTCATGACATGACACATAATAGCCGGCAACATGCTGCAAGCTCTGTTATCTTGAAGCAGAGGATGAAGAAGAGACAGAGGTTCTTAACCTTGACTCTGACTGCATTCACTAAGTCCCCCAAGCTGCCTGCCTTGGTGCCCTGTGTTAAAATGATGCAGCAATAGGGACTGGGTCCCGCTTTCCATAACATACAATGCAGAAAACCCAAATGACAAAAATTAGCACTTGCCTGACCACAGCATCACACACACTTTTTTTTTAAAAACAGGTCTATCACTAGAGTATCTTTTCTGTATTGTGTGTGTGTGTGTGTGTGTGTGTGTGTGTGTGTGTGTGTGTGTTTCTCCCTGTAGGGACCTGGACATTCTGCCAGACAGGAGGACCAATATCATCCCTAGGAAGCCTTCTCCAGTCTCCTCCTCCTAAACTTGATCCTCCATCTCACTCCGTCTCTGCATGTGTCTATGGCTGCATCTATGACACTGGGGTACCTCTGCTTGCTTCTGTGACTCTGAAACAAGATGGGCAGCCACCTGAAGACAGAGCTCTGCCTCATGTATCCCTGTACCCTCAAGCTTCACAAGAAGTGTGTGGTAAATGGATGGGTGACCAGCAGGTGCTGTGCTGTGGGTAACCAATGAATAAGGACCTGGATGCAGTTCAGTACCCAACAGCTCCTCACCCCCATCTGTAAGCCATGCGTTCATCTGGCCCACAGGAGCCTCCCAGCCTGAGGAGGGAAGGTGGGAGCAACCCTATGCTCACCAGCAGCAAAGAACCAAAGAAACCAACCCTGGCCTGTGGTTTTATTTCCCCATAAACAAAATCTTCTCCACCTCCCTCTCAGCCCCACTCACTAACTCCACCCTGACATTGCTGGCTTTAAGCCCACACATAAAAATGTCCTTTACTATTTTTATTTAATGAGCTTTCATTTTTCCTCCCCCTTTTTGTAAATGAGAAAGGAAAGCCCACCTCTTAATGGGGATGGGGGAAGAAGAAAGAAAGTAGAATCTCTTTTAAATGGGCAATAACTTCATGGAAAGCTTTCTCCTCCACAATCCCCCCCCCAGCCGCCCCCTCCTCATGTCTCCCGTGCCCCTCCCTCCCCCCTGCATCCTCTCTTCTCACCGTTCAAAACAAGATGCATGGATTTTGGACATTTGATTACTTTTAAGTATATATTTTTCCCTCAAATAGACTGAATACAATGGTTAGGAAATGTGACAGAAAACTATTCTGAGCCATTTATTGCCTTAATACCCACCTTTGTCCAACAGGCAGTTTTGACAACAGCGATAAATTCCAAATTTATGTCAACAGAGCATATGTTGAACACCTCATTTCTGAGCTAAAGCGGCATGCTGCCCTATAAATCACCGTTCTGTTTGAAATGAAAGTAGATTACAGGCCTGTGTTATTGAGCAGTTAGAGCTATAGTCATATAAATCAGAACTTTTAACTCTAGGCAATCCGTTGTGCAATTAACTAAAGGGTACTTTGTCATTTCAAGGCTTGTGCACAGACTTGGCAGGGCACAGAGCTGCTGGGGAAGGGGGTGGGAAGGGAAAAGTTTGTAGGCAACAGGAGGGTTGTGCATGAGGCTTCACCACACCCACCACACCTCCCCCCAGCCACCACCCCACAAGAACATGCCAAGGTTGAGTCCTGGCAAAGACAACCTCATAATCAGCACCTGCCACAAAGACAATGTCCCACTAAGCACTTGCGACCAAGTCACCTCTAGAAGCCCGTGTGGCTTTTCATTCACTCGTTAAGCACTTCCTGAGCACAAACCATGTGTATAACATTGTCTTCGGTGCTAGGACGAAGCCAGAGGGCTGGGGATGTAGCTCAGTGGTAGAACTTGCCTAGCATGTGCAAGGCCCTAGGTTCAATCCCCAGTACCATGGGGGAAGATTATATATATATATATATACACACACACACACACACACACACACATACACATATATGCTATATATAATATATATATTTGTCTTTATCATATATATATATATATATATGAATGATGCCAGAGACACACAAGAGGTGATAAGAGTAATAAAAAACAATATTTAGATGATGCTGGTAATGAAGAAAAATTAGAAGAACATCTGTACAAAACATATTTGAGTGCCATGAGCCCAAGCCCTGTTCTATGCATTTGCATGTCTTACCTTCTTCTGGCCTCGTTATTTTTATTTCCCTTTTGCTGAGAAGAAAACTGAAGCACAAGGAAGTCAACAACTTCCTTGGTCATGTAGTTTGTAAGTGGTACAGAGCCTGATATAACTAGTGAGCAGAGCAAAAAGCTTAAGAACTCGGACTCTGATGCCAGCCCTGTTTGCAAAATCCAGGTCTACAATGTAGTAGCTCTAAAACTCTGGGATTATTCAAGTCTCCATGTTCTCATCTGTCAAGTAGGGTAATAACATTGTTACCTCAAAGGGTAGATAAACTAGACTGTGCATATAAAACAATGTAGCATGGCATCGAGAACATAATGAGTTGAATAAATGTAATCTGGTGAGAGGCTGAAGAAGAACCACAGACCCTTATCCCCTGGCCAGTCCATAACCCAGCTGGACAAAGAGAACCAGAGAAAGAGACAAAAAGAATCCTGAAACAAGGATGTGACAATGTGCCAATATGTCAGCAAATATGTCAAAAGTGCTATGGGTGTGCAAAAGAACAGAAAAAACAGTAGGTGGCTGGGGATGGCTTGAGGACATGATGAAATTTAGCTGGTCTTTCAGGAGTTCATGAGCTCGGAAGGGCTCTTTCCACCCATGTCAGGGAGTATGAAGAATGGACAAGCCTTGGATGAGGGCGAGAGCGCCGTGTGATTAGGAAGGAGGAGCTGGACACGCATGCGGAATGCTGGCCTGGCTCATCCAAAGTGAACGCGTGGAGGAGTGGGTGTGGATAGCTTGACGAGGTGGGACAGTGGGCTAGACGGTATGGAGTCCCAAGAAAGAGACTGAGGACTTGGGTCTCAGTGCTATAGACGCTGAACAGCCACCACCAAAACCCTTCTCAGAATAATGGAGCTGGCTGGGTGTGGGAGGCTCAGTGTGGGCAGGGACCACGGGAGGAGACAGAGAGAAGTGCCCAAATTCTAAATTGAAATGGGGGCATCTCCAAAGATGGCAGTTAGGTCAGCCTTCCAGAACAAAAAGCCAACAGAGCACTGCTGCCATGTAGCTGCGGAATCTCCCACATTCCGTAAGAGAGACTGGACCGGACCACCTACCTCTAGCTACTGCCTGGTACAGGTGCCTGGCTCCGTGCAGTACAAGTCACCACGGCAGAGAATGCACAAGAGCTGCTGCTTCTGTTGGCTGGCTCCATGCAATTAAATGTACCATCATCCACTCATCGAGATGCAGATGGCAGCGAGCATGTGCAGCGGAGGAGCTACGCTGGTTACTTCTTTCCCCCTGGCACCCTGAGCTGGCCACCAACTCAGCGCGGCTGGGAGGCGAGGTGCTGAGATTCCTAGACGAGCCAGGAATCAATTAGGTATCTGCTTGGCAGAGCGAAAGATACAACAAAAGCACGACGCAGAAACCCTGCCCTCAGAAAGCTTTAGTTGAGGAATGGAGACGATACACAAAATAACAGAAAGCAGCCCTTGCTCACGCACTCAGATGTCAGGTCCTGACTCTAAGGGCAACACCCACAGTGGATGGGGATCAAAAATCCAGAGGCCAGAGGCACCAAGGACGCGGCAGGCATCCAGAGGAGGGGAAACAGGCACAAGAAAGCATCACTCCTGAGCAAGGGCAGCTAACCCAGAGACGGGCAGATGGCAGCGGAGGTGAGCCTGGACCAGAAAGCTAAGGCAGGAAGAAGAGGGCTAGGACGGCTAAGAGGGGCCACTGTTCGTTCTTGAGAGAGGAGGGACGGGGCCCTGACATCGCTCTGACATGCTCCAGAAGCCTCGGTGCTAGCCTTCCTATCGGGACATATGGTACTACAGAACATCTGGCCTTGGAGACCAGCCAGGCTTTCGCTCCTCCAACCTCCTCCGCCACCTCCCATTCAAGGAAAAGTGAATCCCTCGCAGAAATATCTGGACGACGCGGCCTTCCTGCCACTCACTCTGTGTTTGGTCACTCGCCAGCGTGCTTTGTCTTGCTCCATAGTTGGAAGCCAATGAGGCAAGAAAATGCTTCAGAAACCGGCACCTCTGTAAGACGCCCCCATTCCACATGCAGGTGGTCGCGCAGGCACACGCCCACACATACCACCTCTCACTCCCTGGCTGAGCAAAGTGCTGGTCTCCATGGGGGGGGGGGCTCTTGGAGATATCTGTTTAATATCTGAAAAGTGGGGGAGCAGATGAAGTATGCAAGTTTCATTTAGAAAATCATTAAGGAACTATTATAGTAAAATGAGGCTTCCCGTTTCCAAATAAAGCTGAAACAATCACACAGAACACACTGGCAGTGCTGGCAAATGAAGAAGCAGGAAGGAAGTGCAATAAAAATAATAACCAGAGGAAAGTAGGAAATCATGAAATGCCAGGGAATCAGACACAGTCCCATGCCCATCAGGACGGGGGTCAGCCAATCAGCAAGGGGCAGCCTGGAGAGGGGCTTCACTCATCTTCAGAAGTGTGGTCTCCATGCCCCAGCGATTCCTCTGTTCCTACACACCCACGGGCATCTCAAGACTTCATCTTAGAAGTCCTCACAAAATCACTTCTGGAGAAAAAGAGGCTGCACCTGCCTCCTTTTGAGATACAAAACTGGGCTAGGGACAGGTGTGGCGGAAGACTGTGGAATATGAGGAAGCTGTCCCCTCAGCGGAGGGGAGTAAGCCATGGTAGTTCCATTCACTCAAAGTCAGTATGTGTCTATTGTCTGCTAAATACAAGCCACTGTGGAGGGCTTCAGAGAAACATAACACACTGCTGTGCCCTCTAGGAGCTTACAATTAAGTAGGGAACGCAAGACATAGCATGTCATATGCATACTACATGATAAGAACAAGCCGGCCACAGTGGTGCATGCCTATAATCCCCGTATTTGGGGGACTGAGGCAGGAGGATCGCAGATTCCGGCCTCTCAGCAACTTATGGAGGCCCTCAGCAACTTAGCAAAACCCTGTTTCAAAATAAAAAATTTTAAAAAGGGCTGGAGTATAGCTCAGAGGCAGAATGCCACTGGATTCAATCCCTCGTATCCCCCCCCCAAAAAAAAAGAACAACAACAAAGGAGATGCAAGGCTTCAGGCTACTTAAAAAGAACTAGAAGTTGTGAAGGTGGGTGCCAAGCACCTATGTAGGAAATAGCATCTTCTCTGTTTGGTTTATCCCTATCTGGGGACACAGCTATCCCCAAACCCCTATGCACCCTCCTGAGGCTCTTTCATCCTCTCCTGCAAGATTCTAAATCTACCAAGGCTGATTTACTAAGCTCACCTACTCCCCAGTCACATGGTCTGTTCTTCTCTGAAATGGCAGTCCCCCAGGTTAAAATCCATAGCTGGCCCTAGGAGTCGCCTCCTGTCCTCCCAGGCCACCTGTTTTCTCTCTGGCTTTGGAACAGAGGCCTGATGGACAGGCCTACCAACTGCTGCCACACACCCTTCCATCCAGGACAGGGTCCTTCTCAAGGGCCCCACAGGCCATGCCTCACCTGCTGCCTTCTTTATGAACTTACCACCAGAGCAGCGCTTGCCGGAGTGGTCCTCTCTCCACCTCTCACAGGTGCAGAGCACGGCACTGCCCACCCTCATCACCAGAACAGGGAGTGTGCTCAGAGCAGCCAGGCAGCACAGTGCCCCAGCTCTGCCCCATTCCCTAGAGAAGGACGGAGACCCCATCAGGGACTCTAAAAGCAATTCTCACTGTCTTCTCCATAGAACCCACCCTGTTCTTTCTGTCCAGAGAGACAGCGTAGTCACCCTGAGTGAAATACACTAATAGAGTGGCAAGGGAACTTCCCCTCCCCTCCAGAAGACACAAGCCAATTCACACAATAATTGTATTGTCGGGAACCTCCAGGCCTCTCTCCACATGCAGGCTGGAAGGATTTGGAGGTGTCTTAGCCTGGAAACACTCAGGTCTAGTCCTATAAATATTTAACTGCCATCTGAACAGTCACGTTGAGTCACTTTGGTCTACCCAAGAAGTGCGTGCCTGAGTTCCTTCTCCAGTGAGGCTGCGGATGGAGAGTGCCACAGGCAGCCTTTCTAACCCTCTCCTATACTCTCTACTTCCCTCTCTTTCCTCCTGAGATGTCCCATTTCTAAGGGCCCCTCCTCAGGAGAGTTGGGAGGGGACAGCAGTGTGAGCAGGAGGAACGATGGCAAGTTTAGTGGCCATTGCGGTGACCTTAATCAGGACAATGAGGTTGAGTTTCTTTTGGTAAAGAGATGAGAAGAGCTGACTTCAAAAGGTAGAGAACGGCTGGTCTCCCAAACAATGGACCCCAAAGGTCACCACTGCAGGAAATAAGAGAAGACACAGATGCAATGTCTGTTTCCAGGGTAGTTTAACCTTCTAGGAATCACAGGGCTCAGGGAGCCTGGGAGGTCCCTGAGCCCTCTGTGCACCCAGGAATAAATGCACTCAAGCATTCCAGACAGATCTCTTAAAACATATGTAAAGACCTCCAGAAAAGAAATGCCACGTGGAACGCGGGCCGATGGTGGAGATCTGGGCGTAGGCGAATAGAACAGTAAGGGTGAGTATAGGCGATGTCCATCTATACAGAGAGCTGAGTTATAAACCCCAGAGACAGTACAATGTGACCTTTAAGGGGACTGAGTGATGCCCTTCAGTTAAAACTACACATGAATCTTAAAAATAAAATTGCAAGGCCCAATACAAAGTTATCTCAGTAGACGTTAGCCTCAGGTTCCATGATGGAGAATAAAGTCGGGGATAACCACAGCCTTTGGTAGGCAACAGTCGGCCGGGGCAGGGGGGATCCAAGCTTCCACCACAGTGCACCCACAGTCCCCAGAGTGACGGCTCTAGAAGAATCCCAGCAATGAGTAGGGAGAGAAACTCTCAGACTGTCACCAACTCACTGAAACATCTTACAGGGAACACTGTGCTCTCTAGGTCTCAGTTTCCCTATCAGGAAAATAAGGATGTTCCTTAATTCTGACAGTCTGTGGACAGATCTGTCTGCCGCATTCACATGCCATTCACCTTTTAGAGTGGGTTTTCCTGTGCTAATGTGCCTGATGTTCAGACAAAGGCTATCATGCCTTCCATCATGGGCGCCTACAAGGCCTTCCTAAGGAGGTGGCACGTCTCATGGACGGACTCAGAAACCACCTTCCTGATATCCCAGTCAGTCCCCTCTGGAATCTAGGGCAAAGGAATGTATAGTTCCCAATGGCACGACTCATTAGCTGTATCTACCTTTGTGTATATGTGCACACAGGTTTGTGTCTTTAATATCAACCCCCAGGAGAAGGCAGTACAGTGTATGCACCCTTGCATCTTCTAAGGGATCTTCCGCAACTCTGGACACTCAGTTCTGGTGGGTTATCTGGTCCTGGGACCAATAATCCCACCTACGAACTATCCAGGCCCCAGAACCAGGGAATTACTACATCTAAACTTTGGAATTAACCTGAAAGGTGTTTATTTAAAAACGCATAGGAGCATTTATCATACAACAGGAACTTAATAAAAGTGTTCCCTCTTTCTTCTTTCCGTGGTTCCATTTCTTTACCCATTTTTATTGTTTAAAAGATGACTTCAAGCCAGGGGTGGTGGCGCACGCTTGTAATCCCAGTACTTTGGGAGGCAGAGACCGGAGGATCCAGGTTCGCCGCCAGCCTCAGCGCTCTCTCTCTCGCTCTCTCTCGCTCTCTCTCTCTCTCTCTCTCCCCCTGTCTCTCTCTCTACCTAGTGAGGCCCTCCGCAACTTCGTGAGACCCGGTTTCAAAATAAAGCATAAAAAAAATAGGGCCAGGGGTGTAGCGCGGAGGTAGAACGCCCCTGGGTTCAATCCCCGGTACCACACACACACACAAAAAAGATGACTTCAAGGATGGGGAAGGACCCATAACAAAACTTTAGAACACTTGAGGATTTTCAGTTCTTCCAGCCTCACCTATATCTTATCCATCAACCTGGTGGTCTCAGGAGCCCTAAATTTCAGTTATGTAAAATACTCTAACTGTGTGGTCCATCCTAGCTATAACACGCTGTGCCCAATATCTGCAGGGAGCCATCATCTGACCCCATTCCCATCTATTAAAAATAATAAAGCGCCCCTTCCTACCTTCACAACTTAAGAGAAACCAAGCTGCCATGCCCACGACCCCAAAGCCCTGTATTCCCCACGGCGCCTTCTGCTGCCACTGTTTGAAGACCGAAAAGTAGGGGAAGAAAAAAAATAAAAGGAAAGAAAGACCCGGTGCAAAGCCGTAGCGAGGAAATGCAGCTCTGCTTGGCAGGAAAGCAACCAGATTTGGGAGATCAGACCGGAGCCGCCGGAGGTGTGCAAATCACTTTTTCCCTGTACCTGCTTTGGCGCCAAGACAAACACTGGGGGCCGAGCAGAAGGCAAACATGGGGAAAGTGCTGAGCTCCCAGCGCCCTGCTAAATTCAGCGTGGAGCCGTATTGGGATTATGTTAAGCACTTTCCACAGACTCACCCTTGCTAAGGAAAACTGTCCTCAACCCTGCACCGAGGCGCAACCAGCTTCACACCTGCCCTGCTCTCCACGCTGGGGTTCTGGGGCACCAGTAGACAGAGAAGGCCACTTAGCCCCTCCACAGGACACGTAAACATCTCCCCAGCCTCAGGGGCCCTGAGAGCCACCAGCTCGCTACCCGCTACCCCAGGGTGGGTGTTCAGACACCATCATCTGGCTCTCCGCCTGGTCTGGGGCCTGCGGTAGCATCGCAGGTTTCTCAGGACCATGTGGCCAAGCCTGCTAAACAGCGGTGCCAGGATGGCTCCACGGAGGCTGCCGGGGGAGCAATTTCCACCAATGCTCACCTGCCAGGAGACCCATTTCCTCCACCTCAAGTCCCAGACCCAACAAGCCACAGACAAGACTGCAAAGGCCCTCCTGCCCTACACATGGGCCGCCCAAAGGACTGAGAGGAAAATCTCATCCACCCTCGGGCCTCAAAAGGGGCCTGCTGGACCTCAAATGCACCTGTTGCTTCTTTTTTTCTTTTTTGGTACTGGGGATTGACCCCAGGGACATTCTACAGCCCCCAAACTGTGTGTGTGTGTGTGTGTGTGTGTGTGTGTGTGTGTGTGTGTGTGTGTGTGTTACCAGGGACATTCTATCTCCAAGCTATACCCCCCCAACCTTTATGTGTTTTTGTTTTGGAACAGGGTCTCACTAGGTTGCTGAGAGTCTCGCTACATTGCTGAGGCTATCCTTGAACCTGCAATTCTCCTATCTCAGCCTCCCAAGTATTGGTATTATAGGCGTATGCCACCATACGCAGCACTCCCAGTCCTCTTAATTTTTAAAATTTGAAACAAGGTCTCACTAGGTTACTGAGGGTCTCACTAAGTTGCTGAGGCTGGCCTTGAACTTGTGATCCTGCTGTCTGAGTCTCCCAAGTACTGGGATTACAGGCATGCACCACCATGCCCAGCTTCACCTATTGCCTTTTAATTCCAAGATCAGAGTGGATTTTTGGAAGATTGAGCCACCTCCTCCCAATGGCTACTGGGCACTCAGCAAAGAAGGCATAGCAGTAAAAGCAGATGGAGACCTTCAAGTGGAGGAGCCGAGGGCACCCTGCCCACAGCCTGTCCCGCTGACCAGCACCACCAGGGCCTGCGGGGGTGGCGCAGGCCCTGTGAGTAGCCACCCCCTCTGCTGGAGGGCATTAGTTAGGACTGGAAACTGCACCCCACATGTTTTGCAAGTGGGCTTGTTCACCAAGAGAAGGCTGTCCTCACTGGTGGATTTTGTGAAGAAGGGAACAGAGAGATGGGCGGGCAACGATTTTGATTTTGGTGAGATCTGGAAGGTTACCAGCCCTGTGAGTAGCTGCACTATAAAAAGAGTCAGACACTAAGTATTTCCTTTCCCATAAAATATTCATTGCCGCATGGAAGAGCCAAGAAGCCGAAACCTCAAGCATTTCTAACTTTGTACTGCAGTAATAACAGAGTTTTATAAGAACCTTCTGACTGTACTTGAACCAGACTATAAATACACTTCCATCTAAGAGAAAGGAGGAGAGATGCATCTAGCCCCCCTGAGTCTAGAGTGTACTGAGAAAGATCCCAGGTACACTACAATCCCATTTAGCATTTCAGCTAGCTAACAGCAGATGGAGTGGTCGTGAAACCAGTTCTTAGAGAAGTGCCTGCCGAGAAGCAGGCTCATCTCACAAACACTATGCTCTGGACAGACTCGAAACCTGGTTCACAAATGGCTTTGCTCCTGCTTAACAACGGAACAATGTCCAGAGTGCCTGATATTTACTCAGCTCTTGGCAATTTACAGAGTGCCTTCCCATCCCTTCAGCCTGAAAACAAAGAGGGCAGGGTGGGCGCTGTTGTCCCTGGAGGCTCAGGGAGGGTGGGCAACTTGTCCAAGGTCACACAGTGAGAAGGCAACAGAACCAGGCCAAAACCTCATTCCCCTGACTCTGCCTCCAGCCCTCTTTAGTGGCCACTGCCCCTGCTGATAGAAACTGGAAGGCAGAATGCTGAAATATAACTTGAGAGATGAGCCAGCTTCAGCTGCGTGACTCTGGCCTTTGTGAGTGATTTGGAAAATTAGTCAGTCTTGCAGTCTTTCCCTTTTCAGTTTGTATGAAATAATGAGCCCCTGCCTGAGGTGACCATGACTGGTAGTCTGCACATTAAACCAAGTGTGGAATGTTCCATCTCTTTACTTGCTTGCACTCACCTGTCGGACACACAGACAGACACACCGACTTCATTTAACAGCTGTTTTTACGGCATTTTAGACAGAAAGGGTATAGGTGGATAAGATGAGTGCAATCATCCCTGAACACTTGACACCAATATTTCATTTGAGACTATATCCAATAGCTAGAGGTTTCCCATTGCTCCAACAAAGGAGGTCCTTCAGCTTTCCCAACTCCTCCCACCCAGATTCTGCCTAATAGACTCTGAGCAGGTGAATATCTTCAAAGAGTCAACACGCAAAATCTTCTCATTTGCTCTTAGGTGTAGCTGTCACCCAAGACCAAATGGATTCCACCAAAGACACACGTAGGGACATTCAAAAACTGAGGATCATGTCTGCGTACACTGAAGGCGTTCCAAAGTGTGTCACTGCCCGACTGTCTCCTGCCTACAGTCAGGAGAGTCAACCTTGCAAAGTTGGAAAGTTCTACTGGAAGGCTCTGAGAATTTAGCTTGAGTTGCAAAGAAAAAAGGGTGAACTACATCCCCCTGCGGGGTTGTTGACTCTGCCTCGTTCAACTTAAAGCTAGTGTGGCCCTCATGGTTTTTAATGGCCCTACATGATTCAATGAATTTGGGCATTCACTGGCCGGCCATCTGGGGACAGGCCTGCCTATCTGCAAACTGGCAGGCTTCCCTATTTGTTCTGTGGAACAATAAACGTCAATGAATTAGAAGCTTCAATTATGTCAGAACATTTCCAACACCTGACTCTTTAAGAATAGCCAGACCCATGAAAACAAAAGATTTTGTGTACAAGAATTTAGTGGGAATTTTTAGACAATAATGTTTAAAGATCTATCTTAGGGCAGGGTGTCTCAACCTCAGCACTACTGGCATTTGGACCAAGTAGTTTTTTGTAGCGGGTTGGGGGGGACAGAGTGGAAATACTGTCCTATTCATTTCAGGGTGTTTAGAAACATCCCCGGCCCCTACCCACTACGTGTCCAGTAACAACTCCCTCAGTTGTGACAACCGAAAACATCTCCGGGCATTGCCAAATGTGCCCTTGAGCACACAATTGTTGGGAACCACTGTCTAAGGGTTAACCTTAATCCAAGCCAGTGATAACACCTTCCGTGTGCCATTGTGCAACCCTAAGTGATAACCAAAATATTAGCCCTCGTGTGCTCCAAGATCACGAAATGTCAAAGGACTCAATTACTTCACTATCTTGTACTAAACAAAAGCAGGAAAATACACTACCCTATCTTGCAAAGCATTTCAGCAGAGCTTATAATCAAAAAGATTTTCTAGTTAAGCCTCGGTTAGCCAGAAAATGTAATGAATTACCATAGCTTCAGCCTCAAATATTCCTGTTAACTATTTTCTTTTCATGAGTATACACACACTCACACAGGATCACCTGAAGCCATGCTTACTTAGCCTCATAAAAGGATTCAACTATCTGCTGAACTATCGCCAAAAGCATCTATTTTATTTAGGAGAGGTTGGGAGAAGGAATTGGGAAAGCAATTGCAAAGGAGAGGAAATGAAGTTCTGATCACCTCACTGGACACTGTCCTTTCGGCCATCCGGTGCTGGCTAATAAAATCCACTGCAAGCCTAAAGACTGCTGCCTCCCCTCAGTCCCAGCCAACCCATCCGCACAGCTCATACAGACCTTTACACACATGTACCTGCAGGCACACACACCAATGCACACCCAGCCGCTGATGTTGACACATATGAATTATACATATTCCCATTATGCCCCAGGGCATAGCATCAGTCCCAGATTCAAAGTGCCACGTTTCAACTAACCTGAAAAAACGAAAGTGGAAGTGGGTAGGAAAGGTTTTGAAAATCCCTGCAGTGACCTCCCTAACCAAGTCCCTCCAAGCTATGAGCTGCACACGGCCTCCAACCCAACCCGAGATTGTCCAGCTCTCTCCAATGATGGAGTGGATTCCAAAGCCCCAGGCAGTGGCTGGCACGGCACAGTCCTCTCTGGGGTAAGGCCGCGTCCTTGCCACATTTGCTCTTGCCTCCCACAAAGACGCTGAGCCTATAAAGCAGAGCGGCTCCCATCCAAGCTAACAATCAGAAACTTTTCATAAGCGAAAGAAAAAAGAAGCCTGCTCCTCCCTAGGCATCCTACCTCTCTCTAGGACTATCATTAAGAGACGCTTGATTTCCACACACACACCTTGCTCGTCCAAGGAAATCAATATGAAAATCAATTCATCCACTGATATATTTTATCAAGATACATGTGGCAATGCCACATTTCATTTACAGTGCGGCACTCGGGGAAGCCAAGGTCACTGGATGGAAAGCGGGATGCGGGAGGCAGCGAGGGAGGGGGAGAAGCCCATATTCTGCGCTGGCTGCAAATAGAAAAGTGAATGAAATAGGAACAGAGATAGAAAAGGGAGCCTGGGGATGCAACAATTACTGTATGTAGGAGGCGCAGCGTCACTCCAGCTTGCCAGCTTGTTTAAATGCGAAATAGTTGGTAGATTTAAAATTCTAAGTATTTTTCTTCTGACCGTGGCAAACCAAAAATGGTTCCACTAGCGTGCCGGGCAGTAGAATATAAAACATTTTTGAGCAGGAGATGAAGAGGGAGGAAAAAACAAGGGGTGAGGTGGAGGGCAACAGAGACCAGACAAAATCTGGGCAAGAAGGCCAAGCAGAAATGAAAGGGAACGGGGCGGATGGGCCACGGGGCGCGTGCTGGGAGCCGGCGTAAGGCAGGAAGCAAAAGGAAATTTCAACAAGCCTCAGGGAGGAAAATTATGATATCTGCATGGCTGCAAAAGGGCATATTTTTAGTAAATTTGAAAGTGATTTGCCACACGCGGCCCCATCCCACTCGGAGGGTTCTCCGCCGGCTCCGGTGGCTGCGCCGTGGATCAAATGTACTCAGTAATTGCACAGTCACTGCTACCCTCTCACCTCTAAACAGAGCGGATTAAAATAGCATGAACAGCTATAATAACAGGTTTGGGATTCAGCTTTTTACAGCCAGAAAAAAAAATGCTTATGGAAATAAGGATTTTGCTGACTATTTTCCAAGTGAAGGAACGGAGAGAAAAGTAGCCAGGGAAGGCTGAAGGGCAGAACTGTACCCGGTGCTGAGTGGGCTCTGGGTCACAGTGTGCCGTCCGTCCAGACCAAGACTTGGGGTAAAGTGTGTCCGGAGACACATGGCACACGCCTCCCGCCCCACCCGTACCCACAACCGGGGCTGACTTCCTAGCATCCCTTCTATTTTTTTTTTTTTTTTTGGTACTAGAGATTGAACCCAGGGACATTCTACCTCTGAGCTATACTCTAGCCCTATTTTACTTTTTATTTTGAAACAGGGTCTTGCTAAGTTACCCCACTCTGCCTTGGAACCTACGATCCTCCTGTCTCAGCCTCCCAAGTACTGGGATTACAGGCGTGTGCCACCACGCCTGGCTCCACTGTCCTTTCTTCCTCCGGGGCTTGAGGGGTCCCGTAGATGCTATTTATGCCCCCTGTTTGCAGTCTACCCTCCTGGACTGCTCCAGTGACCCAGGAAGGGAGCTTGGGCAAGATAAACAGTGCATGGGAAAGGGATGGATGACAAGTAGGGATGGATGGCACTTCGGGGAAAAGTAAACTGACCATACTAACTTAGCCCCCTTCTGAACCAGCCCTGTCTGTCTTTCACTGGCCAGAATCCAAGAAGAGACGCTGCTTGTCTTTGAGAACTCGAGCTTCATCTTAAAAGATCATAAGTCTCTGAACACACCCTGGATCACAGCCACGGCCGACACTCAGGAAGTGCTCATTGTATGCCGGGCACCAGTAAGGGTTTTACTGCCTCACCTCACTGAACCCTCTTAACACACCCTCGGAGCTGGTTGCTGTTGTCCCCTTGCATTTTGCTGGTGAGAAAACTAAGGGTCAGATGTTTCATTGATCCAAGATCCTATACTGGGAAGTGTTCAAATCGGGACTCAAACCCAGCAGTGACTGCAGAGGCTGAGCTCGTCCCCCACCCCACTGTGCCCACGTGGATGGCAGCCCCTTCTCCAGAACCACGGCCCACGGCTACCTTTCACCAGCCACTGCAGGCCTGGCCAGTGGACATCTAGGCTGCCCACCAATAAAGCTGACAGCAGGCCTAGTTGCTGACTACCCTGCCTCTGCCTGGGAGGGACCCCCCAAAGAGGTGCTTCCAGGTGTCCAGGCTGGCACAGGGCAGGCGTGTGGGCAAGCTGATGCTGGTCGCTCCGGGTCACCGCCCTTCCAAACTGCCGACGCCTGGAAACTCCCATGCTTTCCTAAGGCAGCCATGCAGTTCTTGTGGTTTCTCGCACCTTGTTGCAGGAATGGACACTGCACTAAAGCCAGACATCAGATTGGGGCAGTGACAAAAGGACAAGAGAGTGAGTTCCGGAGAGGGAAAGAGATTTTCCAACATCCTATCAAAAGTGAGCAAGAAAGACTTGGACCTGGGCAAGCCTAAGTCCCTCCCCAGGTCTTTATGAGCTTGCCTCACATGCCCAGTGATGCAGGAGTGAGACTGGGGATGGAGGAAGGACTTGTACACACTCAGTGCCCAGAGCCTCACCTTGCACGGAAGAGATGGTGGTGAGATTCTACACCTCCATCCTTTCTACACCTGTGCTGAGCCCCACTCCCCAAGACACAAAAGTAAACATATCACCCTGCCCGAAGCCCCACTCCACAGCTGTCAAAGGCATGCGTGACACCTGATGGGAGAGAGAGATCTGCATGGTGCACTGGGCCCCTAACCCTACCCTGGATGAAGACAATGCCAGGGCAACCCCCAACAAATGCACTCAGCTCCCTCAAAACGAATGTGAGGGGCCTCACTACCTTCTCTGTTCTATGCCACATTAGTCCAGCCCCTTCATGATCAGGTCTTCAGGGATCAACTTCAGAAGGCCCAGTTGAGTCGGTCAGGCTGGCCCCAATCTACATCACACCATGGCCACTACCACCCTAATAACTTGATGTGTTCCAGAGGTAGGAATTAGGCCAGAGCGACAGCTGCCAGGAAAACTCTGCATGGATAATGACACAAGGAGAAAGGGTGGGGGGTATAAGGTTCTTATTTTGTGGCTTCCTTCTAGAGATTTCATTACAGATCAGCAGATACACCTTGTTTTAAAACCAGATGGGGCAGAGGTGGCATTAGATATAAGCATTATCCATGCCTGGGCAAAAGAGATGGATTCCAATGAGAGATCACAGAAGTAAAAGGCTCAGAGCCAGAGAGATACTTAACACAGAAGAACCTCGGGGTGTACCTGGCTCCAAGCCTTCCATCTAGGAGTACACACTTAGCAGGGGCAGGAAGCTACGGGTATGATGGGGCACTCGAGTCCCAGTGGGCTCCAGTCCTCTCCTCTCACAAATAGGAACATGTCCACCCCAAGAGTCTGAGTATGCAAACCCAGATCTGGCCCCAAAGACAGTGGTCTTCTCACCTCTCCATGAGAAGGGATGCTTTGTTCCTCTAGTTCTCCTTGTTGCCTCTTTCTGGGAAAACAGATGCATTTCCATTATGGGGGTCAGGTCTGGCCCTAAAAGACCTCATGGAGCAGCTGTCCAAAGCAAAAGGGCTGAAGCAAGATGACACTCCTGCAATCAGTGCATCCTGGACACCCTCCCACCAGCCCAGAATCTGCCCAGAGGGAAAGCAAGATAGAGGTGGAGGAAATGGGTGTTCCTTCTACAGACTTGACTAAAACGAAGTTCAAGGAAAAAGATGAAAACAAGAATGATATTGTGGGGGCTTGTGTGGGACCCTGGAGTGCCATTTTGAGGACAACCTTGGGCCCACTGCTCACCTCCACTGGGCTTCCTCACTCGATAGAGGAGGTTAGAGTTTACAGGTTAGAACTTCCCACCTCTAATGAGGAAAAAGACACCAGTACTTACCTCCCACCTCAAAGGGCTATGGTTACATGAGCTGAAGAAAGGAGCCAGTGGGGCAAAATGTTGAAAATCTGTATATCCCACATGGGTAATGGTGATACTGGGGCTCTCTGGATGATTCCTGAAACTTTTTTGTAAGTTTGCAATTATTGCAGAAAAATAAAACACGTGTTTCCCTAGAGGAAAGTTGGAATGGAAGGGGGAGGAGGGAAACTGTTAAATCCTTATACATATCCTTGCATTGCTTCACTTCTTAAAATGAGTATTGTCATTTTTCTTTTAGAACTATGTAGGAAAACAGGTGGATGGGAAGGGTAAAGGGTCTGTGCCCTGTGCGTGGCACAGAGAGGAGGCTCAGGTGCAGCGAGTGCCCTCCTGCCTCCCGCCCTGGGGCCTGCTCTCTTTGCACAGGGACAGAGAGCCGGATGGACATGTCTCCCCAGCCACAGCGTGATCCCCGAGGTCCAGAGACTCTTCTCTCGCTCACCAACACTCCTCCTCCTCCACAGCCCGCTCATGCCACATTCTGCACTCAGTGGTCATTCAATACCTGTGTCTGACCGACAAAGAGTGCGCATGAGAGGCTGGAACAGGTGTACCCTGCACAGTCATTAGGACAGGAGATTTTCATCAGCCTGGCTCGGCTTAACTGTCTCCTGATGCGCGAGGCTCAGGTTTCGAGGTTGTGGCCAAGAGATGCTGATTTACCAGTACCCTTCGTGGTCAGGCCTGCTCCATGCTATGGGCCCAAGGGGTTAATCTTTGGGTTTTTTTTTTTCCCCCTCTCGCACCATCCCCTTTCCAAATGATTGGCCTTAATCTCAGAGCTTAGCAAGGGTGGAATTCCAGAACACCTCAGTTCCGGACCTTGTTTGGCAGGGGTTTAGGGGAAGGGATGCAGGGAGAGAGGCTAAGAGGGACAGGAGGGTGGGAGAAGCCTGTAGGGTAAATCTGAGAACTCAGCTGCAGGCCGCTGCCTTTTCAGTCATCACAGCCACGCTCACAACCCCTAATGTGAAACTTTATTGAAAAATAGCCGGGCATGGTGGCGTATGCCTGTAATCCCAATACTTGGGAGGCTGAGACAGGAGCATCACAGGTTAGCAACTTAGTGAGACCTGTTTCAAAATAAAAAATAAAATAAAGTTGGGCATGGTGGCGCACGCCTGTAATCCCAGTATTTGCGAGGCTGAGACAGGAGGCTTGCTGGTTTGAGGCCAGACTCAGCAATTTAGCAAGACACTCAGCAACCTAGGGTGATCTTGTTTTAAAACAGAAAAATAAAAAGGGCTTGGGGTATAGCTTGGAGGTAGAATGCCCCTGGGTTCAATCCCCAGTACCACAAAAATAAATAAACAAACAAAAAAATAAATGGGTTGGGAGTATAGCTCAGAGGTAGAATCCCCTGGGTTCAATCTCTAGTACCACAAGAAATAAAATGAAATAATAAAATTAAATTAAAAAGGGCCATTTGCTTTTGGGATACCCTGACCCCACAGCAGCAGGCCTTGCATCACATTTACAGTAGCTGGTGAATTAAGCAAACAGGTCCTACGAGTCAAAAAGAGAATCAAGCTGGACTTTGTTCCCTATCACCCCCGACCATTTCCCCAAAGTAAAGTGACCTTAAACACAGAATACATCTGCTGAAACCCTGTTGAGATTATTCATATGTTTTGATTCCTAATTCAGAAATAATTAGTGGTTCATGGGTTCCAAGTTTAAAAATATATTCATCATCTGGTCTCTTCGCATCATGCATCCCACTGGCACGGGGGGGGGGGGGGAGTGCCACACAAGGCTTCCCATCATGGCGGCCTGGTGCCCATATAGCCACTTAGCCATAGGTGACAGGAGTGTGTGGCCCCATAGCTCCCCTCTCCATTTTATTAAAAACCTTATTTTAAGGCCATTGTCAAGAAGAGTGACTTAACTATTTGGCAACATAGAGCTTAGAGACTAGCAAACTGTAAATCCAGCTCTTTCCTGACTGTTCCCCAGAAAGGTAGAGAAATCAGGAGTATGAAAAATAGGAATTTATGCTCAATTACAAACTCAACGTATAAATCGACACAGAGAGCAGTTCATGGGGAACCAAGACCATCCTCAAACATTCCCTTTCCAGAAAACCCTAAGTTTTGCAAATATACATACAGATACATACATACATGCATGCATGCATGCATGCATACATACATACATATAGAGACAGACACATGTACATGTGCACATATGTGTGTGTTGTATTGCATGTGTGTGTGCATGTATGGTGCATATGTACATGCATATATTACGTATGTGTACATATAAATACATGTGCATGCATATATGTGTGTGTAAACACACACACAGCATAGTTATTAACCCCAAATGAGGTACCATCGAGAATGACATTCAGATTCCGACACAGCATGAGGCATTTTCTTAACAATATGTTCAGCCTTCCCATCTTCTCCTTCTGGGGGTTCAAGGAGCCCCCTTCCAATCCATAAGATCCAAGGATGGATCCCAGCAGTCACATAATACTACACAATTATACTACTACTGAACTGTGTGTCCTTAAAATTAGTACGGTGAACCCTAACCACCAATGTACCAGTTATAACAATATAACTGCAATTAGCCAGTCCTTAATTTCCGTAAAGAGAAAATTAAGGTTAAACAAGATCACAAGGGTGGAGCCCAAATCCAATAGAATTAGTGTCCTTTTAGGAAGAGACCCCAAGGAGTTTGCTCTTTCTCCACCAGGCGAGGGTACAGTGAGAAGACAACATCTCTAAGGCAGGAAGAGAATCCTCACCAGGAACTGTACCTGCAGGACCCTGTTCTTGGGCTTTCCAGCCTCCAAAACTGGGAGAAATCGATTTCCGTTGGTTCCACCAGCAGTCTATAGTGTTCTGTGCTAACAGTCTGAGCACACTAAGGCAATGATGCTCAGCACAAAGCCTCCAGTGAGTGGCCGGCCAAGGGTGGACATGTACCCCAGCTGCACCAGATGGAGTCTCTGTCTTTCTAGAATTTTGGATACAGACAGGGAAACCTAAATCAGGCCTTGTCAAATGTAAACCTAGGCATTCTGAGGTGGCCATTTTTAGATTGACTCTGTGGTCTGCAGAAAGATGAAAATGAAACTAGATACACAGACTGAAAAAGGATGAGAAGGAGAAAGTTTCCAACAGCTAGAGCTTAATTCTGTACAGTTACCTGTCAAAGGTAAGGCTGTATTCTTGCCTTTGCGCTCCATGAAACACTTCTATATTGTAACAATAAATTCTTTTATTTATTTATTTATTTATTTAGGATAAGCTGGCATAGATTTTTTTTTAACCTACAGCCCAAAGAACCCTAACTAATAGACATTAAGGTAGACTTTGTGAGCTGGAGCCAAGGCAGTGTCTCCTTCACGTTTATTAACCACCCTACCCTTATGGTAAATGTCGACATTCTACAGAATCTAAGCGATAGACAGTCACTGAATTGAAACCAACAGGTATACCTGCCAAAGAATGCTCCACCACCAAACACAGTCCAATTAAGCTCCAGACAAAAATCCGTCCTGAGCAGCATATATTCTTGTGCTGGGCCGTAGATCTTACACAGATTACAAGGATGCCATGTTTTTTCCTCCTGTTTGCCTCACATACAGGGCGTGCATTCAGGAAGTGAAGAAAGAATAAAAGGCCGTTTCCATTTTTGATCCCACCCTCTCTGCCAACCATACCAGGCACACATCTGCTAGAATAAATGGTTGCTATAGAAATCACCATTTTTGGAACAGGCAAACCCAGTGTCTATGAAGAATGCAGCCATTTCAGTCCTCAGTGAAATCTGTGGACTTGGGGCTCAGGAAGTGTCCTAGAGGACAGCCAGTCTTTGTAGCCAAACTCACCGAAGATGGGGTCCTGACACCTCACATCTCAGAGAATCCATTGTGACAGTCCCAAATAAAGAGCTGCCAACAGGAAGGCAGGTTATGCTCGAGGTCTTTACCTTGGCAGTGCCGTCAAAATTTGGAGATGTCTGTGAAATGCTACAAAACCTGCAGTAGAATATAGTGGGGAAGGCCTCAGGATCGGCAATTAGCCAGTCCTGATTTCAAATTCTGGCTCTGCCATTTAAAGGTTGGGTAACCCTGTGCAAATTACTTAGACCCTCTGTGTCTCAGTGTCCTCATCTATAAAATGGAGATAATAGTAGGCCCTATCTCATGGGATCGTTGAAATGATTAAAGAGGTAAGGGATGTAAGCATTCAATGAATGGCAGCAAGATGAGCAGTATGTTTACTAAACATCCGTGGGGCTTGCTGGAATCAAGAAGCAGACATGAGAAATGCAAAGACAATGGACAGAGTCATGGATTTTGTGTTTTGATTTGGGGAAAGAATAACCTCTTCATCTTACTGGCAGTCAACTGAGGGCTGGACTTCCACTCTGGCCCCTCACTGGCATTGCTAGTGCGTCAACACATACATTTGGAAGGGGTGGTGTCCTGAAGCCAGCTCACAACATCCAGCACACCACTTCCCACCTCTGCCATTAGGGACTTCACAGTAGCAGCTTGAAATTAGCCATGATGGGAGTATTTACACCATGGGAATCAGCAAATGCTATGAATCAAGTGTTCTCCTCCCTGGAGAGTTAGTTGTTAAACATCTCCTAGTGTATCAGCGAAAGAACTTCCTCACCAGGAAAGTAGAATCTGAAAAGGATTCAATATAATTCGATGGTTTCTTTGAACATGGGTCAGGCAGGATTTCACAGGAACTGTGACTGGGCATCCCTGATTGGTGCCCCAGTTTTCTTTCCAACCACTCAACTATGGAGACCAGATTCCTGACAGGGCCCTGCCAAAGGAGGCACCATCTTGGAAAGGGAGTCCTGACGGGTAGACAAAAGACTTAGAGAGAAGGCTAAAGAGGACGTGGGACTCCAGCACCGTGCTGCCCAGCCCTCTTTCACCATTCTTGTTCAGCTCAAAGCACGTCACCCCCCAACTCCAGACAGTCACCATCACCGCTGTGCACTCTGACAAAGGCCCTCTGGTGCCTCTTCAGGCCGGGACGTGGTTCCACAAGTGGCGCCGCCACCTGAGCACTGGTGATAGTGCCACAAGCAAGCTAAATAAATCATCAGAAGCTACGTGAAAAACGCACACAGGAGGAACCCAAACTCAGTGTCGGGGTGAGCATGGGGCAAGGACCAAGAGTAAAGAAGCTGAAGTACGGAGGACACATTAGAAGAGCAACATTCTCCTGTTTTACAGGGCAGCAACTTAGAGATGTAAAGAGAATTCCATTTTAAAGGGCAAGATACACAATGCACTGAAGAAGACAGCAGTCTGATACAGTCAAAGAGGAGGAGGCAGTTTAAGAGAGAAGCTGCAGGGAGCTGTAAGGAAGTCTGCCGCATGGGAGAGTCTCTCCAAGCTGCTCTTTAGCTCCACCTGCTCCTGGACTCTGCCCTACACCTGGTCCCCTTTATCCTGTAACATCAGGACGTGTTGAGTCCAACTTGAGTCCTGACAGACACTCAGACGCAGAGCCCTGAGGGGTTTAGGGTGACTCCCACAGCTTCACAGGTCCCTAGAAAAGTATAGGAGGACACTGGCTAGCCTCAGGCAACCACCTTCTCAGTGATGAGATTAATGCTCCACTCCCTCTTCCCCATGGACTTTCCTCCTGGAAGGCCCCAAGAGGCCACCTGGTTCCTTCCACTGTCTCAGATGTGACCCTCCAACTATGTCCACAGGACTCTGCCCTCCTTGTAACCTTAGAGAAGACTGAAGTCTTTCTCTGAGGAATCCCTCTTCCAAAGAAAGGTGCTTCTCTCTGCAGGGTGAACAGCCCCCAGTGGAGAGACCATTCTCCCTTCAAGGGAGCCTGTCTTGCGAGTGGGAAAAGCTGGGGCCTCAGAGTCAGACCTCAGCTCCACCACAGCTTCTACCTATCATCTGTACTCTGACTCAGTGATACCACAAAGTCGCCCTAAGAATTAACTAAAATTTGACTTTTATTTTTTATTTTTTGTTTATTTATTGGTGCATTGTAATCATACATCTTGATGGGTTTCAGGGTGGTAGAAGTATACATGCACACATCAGTCAATCAGCCCTCCCCCAATTCCCACCCCCACTCCCTCCCCTTTCCTCCTTCTCGTGCTTAGCACAGTAGTTGACTTTGATAAATTTGTATATGTACATCCTGTGCATTAGGGTGTTTCCCTCTTCCCCCTCCCATCTCCCTCAGTTAGGTCACCTTCTTTACTCATCTAAGGTTTTCTTCATCTTTGTCTGGAGTCCCTCCTATGCCCTATTCTCCCTAGCTTCCGCATATTAGGGAGAACATCCGACTTTTCACTTTTTGTCACTGACTAATCTCACTTAGCATAATGTTCTCTAATTCCATCCATTTCCCTGCAAATGACGTAATTTTGTTCTTCTTTGTGGCTGCGTAAAATATCATTGTGTATATATACCACAGTTTTGTAATCCATTCATCTGTTGATGGACATCTTGGCTGGTTCCATAGTTTGGCAATTGTGAATTGTGCAGTTATAAACAGAGATACATATGCATTAGTCTGGTAGTTTGGTTTCCATTCTTTTGGGTAAAATCCGGCTTTTAAACTACCTAATCCAGCCGGGGGTGGTGGCACACACTTGTAATCCCAGTACTTGGGAGGCTGAGACTGGAGGATCCAGGTTCACAGCCAGCCTCAGCTACTTAGTGAGGCCCTCCGCAACTTAGTAAGACCCTGTTTCAAAATAAAGAATAAAATATAGGGCTGAGGGTATAGCCCAGAGGTAGAATGCCCCTGGGTTCAATCCCCAGTACCGCCAAAAAAATAAAAATAAAAAATAAACTATCTAATCCAAGCTGGGCATGGTGGCACATGCCTGTAATCCCAGTACTTGGGAGGCTGAGACAGAAAGATAACAGGTTTGAAGCCAACCTCAGTAATTTAGCAAGGAACTCAGCAACTTAGCGAGACTCTATTTCAAAATAAAAAATAAAAAGGGCTGGGAGGTATAGCCCTGGGTTCAATCCCAGTATCCCTCCAAAATAAACAATGTACCTAACACAGGGACTGACATAACAGATACTCGTAAGAGAAGAGCTGCTGATCTCCCATCACTGCAGAGACCCAAAGAGAAGTTTCCTACCCCATCCAGTTGAGGCCAGGAGTTGTCCACCACACTTTCCAGCTCTAAATTTCTTCCATCCCACACCCTACACACAAACACACAGCACCTGTCAGAGTTGTCTTTTTCTAGCTTCACAGGAAGAGGGCTTATGCATCACTTGGTACAGCAGCGGATGCTGAATAAGAAGGATCCTCGCAGGAGATCCTTAATAAGAAATCCAACAGATGACTCCAGGGTTACCGAAGGGGACGGCAGTGGTAGAAAGTAAATGGTGTACACGCACACACTATCTCTCTCTCTCTCTCTCTCTCTCTCTCTCTCTCTCATATTCAATCCCCCCTAAATTCTTTGCATCAAAGGCCAACCCGAAATGTCAACCTGAACTCCAAGTCATTGTCTGAGCAGTCTGTGAACCCCTTCTTCCTCGCTGTTCCAATCTAGGGTTCATTAATTTGAGACACGTAAAACCATGAAAGCAGAGCTGTGGCCAGGAGTCATCCACCCAGCTTTCTAGCTCTAAACTTCTGTGATCCACACACCAGATGAGAGAGCCACAGCTGTCTCGTTCCCTGACCGCCTCTCCTTTTATGAAACACATCGTTCTCTTCTTCACCCCTCGGTCAAGATTACTTCTCTCCCACCTGTTCTGCCAGGGGGAAGAGAAGAAATGGAATATGAAGGTGATGCCCAAGTTCCAGCCACTCTGTCTCCCTGGGCCCAAGTTCCCTCAGGTAAGAGAACTAACTATACAATCTTATAGTGCTAAGATTCCATGATGGACCTTTGCGAATTAGTCAAGACCACCAAAAAAATAATCCTGCCAATCCTCCAGCCTGTGTTTCCAGGTCCTGTGGATTTCATTCGGTAATCAAATATGCAACAGATTCCACACACTAATTTCAGACACACACCTGGGCTCCTGTGATAAAGTCAGTTGTGTGTATACTGCCAAGGATTAAAATTTCATAGAGTGGTGATTTCATCAGTCACTAACTACAAAGGATTAATTAGGAGCCAGGGAAGAGCTCATGGCTCAGGAGTCCAGACCTAAGGAAAATGTGTATCTCTGTTCCCCAGATGTCAGCTCACACATGAATAAAGGTCTTTGATGAAAACATTTCTCATGATTCAGGGGACTCCAAAAATACTGTTTTCTGCTGTGGAATTAAGATACTTCTGATTCCAGCTGGGCATGGTGGCACATGCTTATAATCCCAGTACTTGGGAGGCTGAGACAGGAGGATCGCAGGTTCACAGCCAGTCTCAGCAACTTAGTGAGGCCCTCCGCAACTTAGTGAGACCTGTTTCAAAATAAAAAATGAAATAGGGCTGGAGTGTAGCTCAGAGGTAGAATGCCCCTGGGTTCAATCCCCAGTACCACATACACACACACACACACACACACACACACACA
>PVJS01025572.1:0-27742 GCA_004027185.1 Glis glis
AATCCAAAAAAAAAAAAAAAGGCAAGTGAAGGTCCATGGAGCAGCAGGTGACTCAGTATACTGGAAGAGAGCTTTGTAGGTACTGGTCTTTGATTTTGAAGCCTGACTCCACTTCTTATGTGATCTTGCATGAGTTGTTCAATCCTTCTGAGCCAGAGTATCTTCACCTGTGAAATGGGCATGTTATGACACCTGCTTCATGAGGTCATTATGAAAATTTAACCAAACTGTGTAAGTAAGAATATAACTACCGTTTGCTGGCTGCTTTGTGCAGGGCTGCTGATTATTACAATTTCATCAGCAGCAGCAGCTTCACTTGATGAAGGGGACTGTGTATGAATAGGTCAGTACTCACATACCATTGCAGAATGTGAAAGTCATCAGGGAAGTTTGGCTTTTCTGGGAAAGATAACCAACTAAGAGGTGCAAGATGACATCTATAAGAAATAATGGTACATTTAATTTTCCCGAAGCCTACAGTAGGAATGACTTGGGATTTTGCACTAGCTTTCTGAGGCAGACAAAGGCACTCATTGAGCGGGCTGATATACTTGGAACCAGCAGGCTGAGCATGAGTGGACAGGCTTAATGGCTAGTACCTTGCTCTCCCTCCAGACTTCAAAAAAAATGGACATTTAGAAACAGTTCTGTATTGAGATTTTTTGAGTGTTCTTGGTGGTAACAGAAAGGGAAAAAGGAGAGAACTTTATTGGCTAAGGTAACTTAACTGGGATGTCTGGGGATTCAGCCAGCGTATATACAACAGGATCAAGGACTGAGATGCTGTGTTGGTACCGTTGCTCTCCCCATCTCTTGGCTGCGCTTTCTTCTGGGCTGTCTTTATTTCAGGCAGCCATGGCTTCTGGCAGCTGAAGGCTTACAGCATCCTCACAGTTAATGACCCCAGCCATGGAAAGTGCCTCTTTTCTGATGCTTCCAGGAAGAGGGCCAGGGAAGACTCTCATTGGCTGGACTTCAGCCCCACCCACTCCTGGTCTGACCACTGAGGAAAGGGTTGCTCTCATTGGCCAGGTCTGAACCATTGTGCTAGTGCTCACAGTCTGTGGAGCAGATGGAGAAGTGTGGGTCTCCAAAGAGGTGCTGGGAAGATAAAAGAAAGGAGAGGAGAGGAGAGGAGAGGAGAGGAGAGGAGAGGAGAGGAGAGGAGAGGAGAAGAGAAGAGAAGAGGAGAAGAGAAGAGAAGAGAAGAGAAGAGAAGAGAAGAGAAGAGGAGAAGAGCATGGAAGGAAGGAAAGGAGGGAAAGATATATGGCTACTACAAACTCATTACAAAAGTCACAATTAGGTAACTTACACCTGAGCACAGAAATGCTTCATTCAGCTTAGTTTGTGAAGAATTTTTTCTTTCCTCCATCTCCATGCATGTGAGATTTTTTTTTTAAGTGAAGTGTTGTTTTCTATCACCTGGAGCTCCAGCAGTTGCTGTGAATCCTGCTTCTTTAAGCTCAGGGTGTCATTAGTAGCATAACAGCCACCCTGTGCAGCTTAACTTCTCCCTACAGATTCTAAAAATACCCAGAGGCACTGAGAACAAACAGGGAGCCCTGCGTGCGGGGCCAGCATCACCCCCCGCCCGCAGCTGCCTTTGCACAGACAGAGAGAGCCATCGGCTCATCAGCTCAACTCATTTCTTTCTTTCTTTACTTTTGACTCCCCTAGACCTCTGTTCATACAAAAGAGAAGGGATTTAATTGCTGGAACAGAATTGACTGGTTCCAAGAGGAGCAAAAGGAAACCAATGGGAAACTTGCGTGCACTGTGTTTTTGAAGCTCTCTGTAGACCTGAAATAAGATGTATCAAGAGATCAGACCAGTCCAGGGGCATCGCAGATTAGCTGGGATTTAAAATAAAACTCTTTACCGAGAGATCACCTAGAATAACTCACACATATGTCTCCATGAAGAGGCCCAAGGACCACAGCATTGGGAGAAGGTCAGTGCTCACAGTGACCAGGGCTGCAGCCTGGGGTATTTTTCAAAGACAAAGCAAAAGTCAAGCCCCTTTCTGTGGAATCCTTAGGCAGAGTTGGCCCATCCAGGGGACCAGGGTCTTCTTAATCCAAGGATGTGTTCCTTTTTATGCATTTGAGGAGCAGAGGGTATTGGCCATGTGTGTGCAGTTTCAGTCCTATCTAGAGTTGGTTGTCTTATCAAACCAGTGAGCGATTGGGTTGTTCAAAAGCTAGCTGTGGGATTAAATGACAATATCTAACATGTTCTGGAAATAGGTGATTCATAAGCGATCTGACCTTTTATAGGTTGCCTGCAATAATCAGATGTCTGCATAACAGGATAATAATGAACCTGACCCAGCAGAAGCATGCAAAGTAAGATCTTTTGCTGGTGTGGTGGTGAAGTGGAGTCTATTCGATGTTGTTCATGATGGTCATGGAAAGGAGAAAAAGAGGCCATGGCTTCTTACCGACTCTGTGTTAACTGTTGGGAATTGCCATGCGATTAATAGATTGCCCAGAAGTAGCTCTCGGAGCCTCCTTTCACTTGGCCGGTTTATGTCAGGATCCTGGGATTTAAATTAAAAAGTTAAACCTTGAAGGATAAGCATGAGTAAGTTTTTGGGACGGGATGTACTTAGCATTGTTTCCATCCAGCCATGAGTGGAAGAAGCGTATGTACCCTGGACATATGCTTCTCATTGGAAAATGCGATCAAATGTCTGTCTCTCTAGACCAGTTCTCATGGAAAGTCCTTGGCATCTCCTCAAGCCTCAAGTAAAGCCTTCTGAGCTCCCAAATTGCTAGGTGGTCTTTCCCAAGGAGCAAGGGGTGCCTTGCTCTTTGTGGGTGGGACTTTGCTCCTCCTGTTTCCCATGTCTGCCTTTAAGAAAAAGAAATTTGCATCTCCTATCGAAATTGCATCATCTAAAGGTGGCAAAGGATTTAGAATAGTCTTGAGAGTCAGAGCAGCCTAATAATAATAATAATGGCTACAGCAATGGGTCTAGCATAGCACTGGTGTGCCAGCCCCGGTTCTGTGTGATGCAAATTTCAATGCATTTAATCCATAGGTAACAGGCTTTCAGATTCACTGCTTAGTTTCTCCTTCCCCTTCTCTGAGTAAAATTAACCAGTTGGGCTATGTGCCCTTTCCAAAACAGCCAACATTCACTGCATCCTTATAGCCTTGACCTTTGATAGAATCTGATCAAAGACAGCCATGGGTTATATATTTGTTTGGAGACACCCTCAATCTTTCATATTCTTGTTGGTTTTATGACTGTTAAGTTCAAAGCACAAGACTTATTAATCCAGTTGAGAGATTTAGTTATAGGGAAAGACTTGTTTTGTGCTCCCTGCCCTTTTTGCTTCCAATGCATTAAGGATGTTCTTAATTTCTTGGGAGGCTGAGACAGGAGGATCACAGGTTCAAGGCCAACCTCAGCAACTTAGCAAGACTGTGTTTCAAAATAAAAAACAAAAAGGGCCAGGGGTCTGCCAGCTTCAGCAACTTAGTGAGGCCCTCAGCAACTTAGTGAGACCCTATTTCAAAATAAAAAGAATAAAATAGGCTAGGGGGGTGTAGCTTGGATGTATAATTCCCCTGGGTTCAATCCCCAGTATCCCCCCAGATGTTTTCAATTTTATGCTAGGTGGTTCTTAGTTATCATGAAATAGAAGAACAGTGGACGTTTAGAATAGCTCATAAAGACACAATAGCTGATGTGGATGGAAGGGGTGAAACCTTTGGGAGAGAAAATTTGAGCACATCAACCTAGGTGTGTGACAGTTTTAACCTGCTTCAGATCAGCCAGCATCAGTGTTCTTTTTGGCCTTTCCTCAGCCATGGTGAAAGCTGTAGCTGTGAGCAGGGAGCACTCCAGGCTGCATCTTCCCAGGAGGCAGGGTCCCTGCTGTTTTGTGTGTCATCACCCAAACAGCCTCCTAGCGTGATCAGTCCCTGGAGAAAGGCTCTGCGAAGGCATCCAGCCGCTTCAGCTTGAGCCTGGCCTGCAGGATCTGGAGGTCCTGATTTTCCTTTTCCGAATTCTGAGCTATGATTGGGCTTTGGGGGATGGAAGGAAGTGGTGTTATTGATTATATTTCCAAGTGTGAAAACAATTGCCTGGACTTGGATTTATGGGAGCTTTTCTAGTTCAGGGTGGCTTTATTCTGGCTGAGACTACGAAAGGGACTTGCAGATTCATCACCACACTGGTTCTGTTTGTCATGCACAAGTGTTTTCATTTGGCAGTGGCCACTTACTGAAATAGATTGTGAGTCTTATTTCTCAAAGCCCACCTTGGAATGAAGGAAAGGGGTATTTGCAATTTTCTAGAGAAGTTTGAACAGGTAGGTATCCAAAATAGTTAATTTAGACTCCAAATCAAACCAGAAAAACAAATGAGCCAACGCTATTCTAGTTGTTTAGGGTCTAAGTAGTCTGGATTTGAGGAACCTGATGGGCAGTATCAACTTGATCATGGCTGAATTTGCAAGACTGTGATCGTCTTTGAGTGTTACTTCTCAGGGTTTGCTGGGGGTTTTGTTTTCTGACACCTGCTTGTTCATTTTTCAGCTTGCCAGTCTTCATGCAAACAGCCACAACTCAGTCTGTACCGTCAAGGACGTGGGGCTTATGTTCTGGTGGGGCCATTTAGGGGTCTGGTGCTGGACAAATTATTTAAGCTTTTGGACCTCTGTTACCACATTTGCAAATTGAGTCACTCCCCTTTTGTAATGGCCGAGTGGCTTGATAGATGTAGAGCCCCTGGTCCCTGGTATGTGCCTGGTGGCATTGTTTGACAAAGAGAGTGAGTTTGGTATTAATTGAAAGAAGAAAGTCACAAGAGGAGAAGGTGCCTCTAGTCTCTGGAGACTCATGGCTTCTGTGCTGTGTCCCAGTTCTGTGGGTGACTTGCTGTGTGACCTTGGGAAGTCACCTAACCCCTCTAATCATTAATTTTCTAATCTCTGAAATGGCAATAATAATAATAATAATAATACCTCCTTCCTCCTAAGGCTGTGATGAGCTTTACATGTGCAAATGCAGCAGTGTCTAACCTCACATAGGAAGGGGAACTGATGCCTCTGTTTCTCCTTTATCCTTCTGGCTCTCGGCCATCCATCCTGGCCCTCTTGAGGACACTGGGGTCTTCCTGGCTTGCCCATTCTTCAGCGTTCTGAGTACTACTGTGTTTCTGGAAGCTCACTCCTGCCTGCACATGGCCCTCTACCTCCCAGGGATCCAGCCTTTCCTGGAAGCAGCCATCAATGCACAGGGTCCATCGGACTTGTTGAGAATGTGAGCCAGGGAGAGGGAAGGCTGGTAGACCCACGCGGCGAAGCGTGTGAGTAATCTGTTCTACTGAAGCAGATCCAGCTTGCTGAATGGAAGCGTTGCCAGCTTTTTTAAAAAACAGTTATTATTCACAATTTAAAACAGATTTAATGTTAAATCAAGATGAGCACTTATTCACATGCATAAGTGGAAACAATGTAATTTGATTATAATTACAAAGACAAACACGTTTGTGTATGAACTGAGGATGTCAGTGGCTTTGACTCTTTTTTCATTTGTATTTTTTGTTTTTTAAACATTTTTTATTTTGAGATAATTTTATACTTACAGAAGAATTGCAAAAATAATACATAGAATTTCCACATTCTCCCCATCTAGTTTCCTCTAATACCTTCTTTTTTTTTTTGCGGTACCGGGGATTGAACCCAGGGGCATTCTACCTCCGCGCTACACCCCCGGCCCTATTTTTTATACTTTATTTTGAAACCGGGTCTCACGAAGTTATGGAGGGCCTCACTAAGTAGAGAGAGAGAGACAGGGAGAGAGAGAGAGAGAGAGAGAGAGAGAGAGAGAGAGAGAGAGCTGAGGCTGGCCGTGAACCCAGATCCTCCGGTCTCTGCCTCCCAAAGTACTGGGATTACAAGCGTGCGCCACCACGCCCGGCCTCTAATACCTTCTTACATGACCATAGACCGTTAGTCAAGGTTGAGAAATAACCTGCTGACAATACTGTTGACTTAGAAGTGGGAAAGCTGGCAAAGTCCACACACTTCTAAGTCATCAGTATTAGCAGCAGGTTACAAGTGTACATAGTGCAGTCCACTAAAAAGCTAGAAATGGGGGAATATCAGACAATACAAAACTGAGGGGTTTTCTGTAAAATCACCGATAGCTCCTCTTTGAAAGTGTCTGGTATTTCCCCCCTTTCCAACTTTTTAGTGGACTGTCCTACATACACTTGACTGCCCAGGTCAAGGGTCCAGTGACAATCAACCCACTAGCCCTAGTTATCTAGATATTACTAAGACTAGCCTGGCTGGGCATTATAGATGCTGGAGTTAGGAGTGTGGACTCTGGAGCCAGACAGCTTGGATTCTGTGACTCACCTGCTCTGTGACCTTGTGAATGTTCCTTGACCTCTCTGTGTCCTTGACATCCTAGTCTATAGAAGGGGGATAATAATAGAACTGATTTCTTGAGTTGTGGTGAAGAGTAGATGAAGGTTCAGCGCACATAGAATCACACTCACCTGTGCTGATCACGCGGCAGGTCCCAGCTGTTGCCATGGTTGCATCCTCCTCCGCAGCCCCTCCCATCCAGGTGCGACGATACACAGATGCGGCATTTCAGCTTTGCAGGTGTGTGTGAGGTTCTGACCACAGCGATGCCTTGGCAGCAAATCCCTGAGGTTTTCAGACATGGTTCTCATGCTCCAGCTGGAGCCCTGGATCTGGCACCTCACAGAGGCTCAGTCTCCAGGACTCGCTGGCCTCCCTCCTCCCACCTGCGCTACGCCCTGGGATCTGCGGGGAAGTCGCTCCAGGCTCCCTTTTCCACTCTCCTCCCCCATGTTCCTTGTTCTGTGCTCTCTTGGGCCTCACACCTGGGCCCTGCTCCTCATCTTGTTCCTGTGTGTTGTAGGGCAGCAGTAAGTGTGATGGCCCCCAACATCTGTAGAAAGACGGACTAGCTTGGCTTCCCAGCCCTAGCAAGTACTTAATTTTCTGTCCTTCCGTTCCTTTGTGTCTGAAAGGGGCTAATAATAGTAATAATTGTTATAGTTAATTTGCTTACATTTTCTTCTCTCAGCGTTACCTCTATTATTTTATTTCATCCGCCTCACCACTGTGTGACACAAATGTTAGCATGCTCCTATTTTACAGACAAGGAAATTGCAAAACAGAGAGTTTAAGTCACTTGTCCGAGATCACACAGCTAAGACATGGAGGAGTCAGGATTCACTGGACCTGGCTTTGGAGCCCACATTCTTATGTACTATGAGTGAGGGTTCAATGAGATCATCTATGTAGAGCACTTAGCAAAGTGCCTCGCCCAGAGTTAATACTTTACACTTGAGCATTCACTAATCCCGTGATCTGATTTCTGTTGCCTCTGGCTCCTGGTTTACTTGACTTTGGGATGCTGTTCCTCTGACCTCATGCCCTGAATCATAGGCAGCGGGCACCTTACCCAATCTCACTGTGCTGCATTAGCCCTGCAAGTCCCTGCCCAGAACAGGGGCTCGCCCACAGCCCTTCACCTGGACACAGCTCAGCCTGCAGTCCGCTGCCTGTTTTGGATTGACTCAGTTTCTGCTGTCTGCACCCCATTTCCATTTGGTTTCACTTTACACCTTGCCCTTTGGTTCTGCTTCTCCTCTTCTCCCCCCCTCCCTGGGCGAGCTGCCTCCTGATCCTTGCTTGGTCCCTGGGACCTGTCATGTGGTAGCATCTCATGAGAGCCTAACCCTGCCCAGGAAGCAGCAGCAGTTGGCCCTGGGCCTTGAGGTCTGAAAGAAGGTATTCAAAGGAGAAGGGAATGTGAAACGGCAGTGCAGGGGGGCGGGAGGCAGGAGGCAGGCGATGGCCAACACTTCAGATGTGTCGTTTCCTCCCCTGGTCCCAAGGCACCCTTTTCTTCTCTCTGTGGCTGGAGGCCCCTCGTGTTCCTCTGGTTGTCACGTCACCCTCTCTGAGAGGAGCTTTCTGGATGCCCCAGACAGGGTTTAGGCCCTGCTTTCTGGCCTCTGTGCTTCTGAAATCTGGACCCCTGGGTTGTACCCGGGCCTGGATCTCTGACCATGATGTGCAGAGTGGGCAGAGTCCAAATGCCCCAGCCAGCCTGCCTGGGTTTGTATCCCAAGCTACCATGTGCTAAACTAGCTCAGGGAAGTCCCTGAAATTCTTCATGCCTTAGTTTCTCTATCTATAAAATGGAGAGACTTAAGGGTACCAACCTCACAATGTTATTTTAAGGATTAAATGAGTTAATACGAATGAAGGGCTTAGAACAGTGCTGGGCACGTGGGAAGAACTTCAGAAGGGTTTTGGGCTATAATTATTACTGCGACTGGGAATTTCTTGAGTCCATCAGTGGCACTGTACTTATATTTGCAACTGGTCCTGGACTAGATTCTTCCTAGTTATCAAGAACAGTTTGCAAAGTCAGGCATGGTGGCACACGCTTGTAATCCCAGTACTTGGCAGGATGAGACAGTTGGATCGCAGGTTTGTGGTCAGCCTCAGCTACTTAGTGAGGCCCTCTGCAACTTAGTGAGACCTTGTTTCAAAATAAAAAATAAAATAGGGCTGGGGATGTAGCTCAGAGGTAGAATGCCCCTGGGTCCAATCCCAAGTACCATACACACACACACACACACACACACACACACACACGAACAGTTTGCAATAAGCACTTGAGGATTTGAGAATAAATATCTCAACTAAATTGTAGGGAGTGTGTACATGAGAGATACTAGAAGAAATAGAAAAGTAACTGATCTCAGTTAGGGAGTTTTAACATGGGCTGTGTGCTTGGGCTTCAGAGCCACCAAAGCAGGAGACCTGAGACTAATAGGCAGATGAATCCCTATGAGAACAGCACAGAAGGAAGCCACCAGCTGGACCGTAGTACAGATAAAGGATGGCCTGCGTCTTGGTGCATTTTCTGTTGCTGTAACTGGATAGCACAGGCTGAGTGATCTATGAGGAAAAGGGGTGCATTCAGCTCGGGTGCTGCGTCTGGGAAGTTCAAGGTCAAGTGTCTGCATCTGGTAACATCTGGCTTGCTGGTGGTGTGGGCATCAGAAGGCCAGAGGGACTGAGCGTCCCAGTTCAGGGGGTGGCAAGGGGCAGCCGTGTGGCCACTCTTTGCCAGGTATACCTCCTTCTCTCCTCCCCCCTTCCTTCTCCTCTCTCTCTCCACCTTCTCTTTCTCACCCCCCTTCCTTCTATACTGTTCCCGCCTTTAGTAACTGCAGACGGGCAAAGTCACTATGGGTTGGAGGGAGCCTGATTCTGGGCCAGACCCTGAGCCTCCTCCATACGGTTCCCAGGAGTATTGGTGGCTTTGTAGCGCTCAGCTACTCTTGTTTTGTTTTTATTTTGCTTTAAAAAAAATTAGACCTGCAACCTGGGTGAGTGAATTGCAGGGATCGGCTGGACTAGTGCTTCTTACTTTAACTTTCATGTGTGTAAGAATCACCCGGGGATTCTGTTAGAGAAGTGGCTTCTTACTCTGCAGGTCTGAGCGGGGCCTGGGAACCTGCATTTTTAGAGGGCTCCTGGGAGAAGCAGGCAATTGTGTGCATGTGTGCACTCTGAGCAGCAGGGAGGCAGCCCAATAAGAGCTCCTTGCTCTTCTGACTGCTCAGTAAAGAAACTGCAAGCCGGGCGTGGTGGCGCATGCTTGTAATCCCAGTACTTTGGGAGGCAGAGACCAGAGGATTCTGGTTCACAGCCAGCCTTAGCTCTCTCTCTCTCTCTCTCTCTCTCTCTCTCCCTGTCTCTCTCTCTCTCTACTTAGTGAGGCCCTCCGCAACTTCATGAGACCTGGTTTCAAAATAAAGTATAAAAAATAGTGCCGGGGATGTAGCGCGGAGGTAGAACGCCCCTGCGTTCAATCCCCAGTACCGCAAAAAAAAAAAAAAAAAGAAAAGAAACTGCAAGAGCAGTTGCCTCACTCAGCATCAGCATCATTGCTGACATTGCCCACTGTTAAAGATTCAAGACGGCATGGGCACGCCCCCTTACCTGGTGGTTCTGAGGAAAATGAGGTCTCAGGGTCAGGTTGGACTTCTCAGGAGTCCACTCAGCTTGACTTTGCTCCGCTGTTGTGGATGTTATACCCATAGCCATAGGCCACCAAGGTCGTGTATGAGAGGACTGGGGAGGGAGGTGAGCCCAGTCCGTGGGAACTGAGCGACGAGGTCTGAGGACCCAGCTGGCCCATGGCAGCTACTGGAAGCGAGTGAACGTGAAGTATAGACGAGTCGGTGCCATATCAAGGTGGTGAGGAAGAGCTATAAACAGGAGGCAAATGAAATGATAGGACACAAGAAAATGGGACTCAGCAAGTTTCAGTGGAGTGTGGGACATGGTGAGGATCAGGCTAGATGAGGCAAGGGGTTCTCACTGAGAGGGGTACCACCAGGCTTCATGGCACCGGACCACAGCAATCATGGATGAGTCAACTCGGTCCATATTGTCTGGAAGTAAACAGCTCAAAACTCATCATAGCTGGGTGTGGTGGTGCACACCTATAATCCCAGTACTTGGAGACTGAGACCAGGATTGCAGGTTCAAGACCAGCCTCAGTAACTTAGCAAGACTCTCAGCAACCTAGTGAGACCCTGTTTCAAAACAAAAAATAAAAAAGGGCCAGGGATGTAGCTCAGAGGTAAAATGCCCCTGGGTTCAATCCCCAGTACCACCATACACAAAGTCATCCTGCTGACGGGGAGGGGGACACCACCTCTGGGGCTCTGTACCTCATGGGAGTGGAATGCTGCATCCAAATAGGAGGGGCAAGGTTTCCTACAGTCGTTTTCTTGCCACGTGTCCTCGTTCCTTCCCCTTCACCGCCTGGCACATGCAGCTCGTCCTTCTGTTGGCTTGGGAGGTCATGGAAGCTCTCCCCGGCCATTGAGATGCTGGGGAGGGAGGCTCAGTTTGGGGACTTCCACTTCCCACCTGTTTCCCCTCAACTGCCTGCCTCTAGTAAGACAGCCACTCAGGTCAATGCAAATAGATCTCACCTCTCCCTGCACCTTGTTTCCTGATGAACCCCTCTCTTCACTCTTGGCTCCATGCAGGAGAGTGAATCTACCTCCCCTAAGCCAGAGGAGTGACTTAGAAGCTCGCTCTGCTCTTTGGGATTCTCTTCCAGCCCATAAACACCACCCACTGGCTGCTGAGTGTTTGCCAAGACTCCGGCCTGCTTCTTTCCTAGCTGCTGAGGCATGGCTACCCACAAGCCAGAGGATCCTTGTGCACGTGGGCGCTGCGGTAACTGAGGTGGTTAAGTCAGAAGAGTGAGTCTGACCACTTTCTTGAGGAGGCTCAGCCCTGCAAGGATGTGTGGCGTGCAGCCACTAAAGGTGAGCAGGAAGGGGTGGAGGAATGTCCTGTGCCCTCCCTCCCTTTCTCTAAAGAGCGAGAGCTCTGGAGTCACGCAGGCCTGGGCTTTACTCTTAGAGCTGTCAAACACTTGAAGGTCAAGTCTCATTTTCCTTCATCTGAAAAACGGGGCTGGTGACACTTTCTCTCAGGTGCTGTGCAGATTTGATTGGATGCTCTGTCACAAGCCTTTGCCCAGCGTCGGCTCCATGCACAAGAAGTGTTAGCGATGACTGGGGCTGATGCCTGCGCCACAGCACGTGCTTTCTCTCCAGGCCCTTGCCCAAGCTGCGCCTTCTGCCTCAAGTGTCCCCTCCTCTCTTCCTCATGCGGTATCATGAGTCTGTTCAAACATCATGTTACTTTCTCCCTATTTCTTGATTCTCAGCAACCAGATTCTACAGTAGGCCTGGATGAGCATTCTCAGGAGTCTCCCGTGAGTCTTGCAGACGTTTTATTTCCATATGGACAGTTTCTGTTTTTTTACTCTGTTGGCTAGAGCTCTAGATTATATTCTGATTTTTGTCAGCATTAGTTTTGTATTTGAGTTCCTACCCCTGATCCTTACTTCAATGCGCATAGCCTGTCCTCAACTGTGATTATCAGTGCTCAGAGGACAAGATCAGTCTCAATAACCTTCGAAGTGGAGCACAGAGGCGGTCAAGGAAATTTCAGAATTAGCATACCGAATCCTGAAGTGGCATGCAGGACTCTTCCAGGTGCCTCTCATGCTCTGGTCAAGGAATCTCATGTTTGGGATAATGCTTTGACAAACCATTATTGCAAATAGGAGAACATATGTTTCCACCCAAAATGTTCTCCTTCCTGTGTATGCCCCCCCCGCAACCTCAGGTGGCCTTAGCAATGACCCCGAACTCCTCTTCCAGCCAGCCAAGCCTCTCACGGGAGGCTCCTGAGAGTGTCCATCCAGGCCTTTACTGCAGAATCAAGTGACCGAATCCCAGCATTGAGGGAGCGGCAGGTGCTGGGGATGTGGAATGATTTTTCTGGTCTGTTCCACCTATCCCAGGCTCCCAGCTCGGGCTCAGGCCCCTGCCAGATATGCGTGGGTGTGCTCTGGGTGGGACCCTGTGGTGGGTCCTGAGTACCCCTTGTTCCTCTCTCCCACGGTCCCTCAGATCATTTAGCTCCTTTATCCCAAGGCCCCATATCTTTTTATTTCCAGCCTCCAGCATGGAAATTCATTCTCTGTAAGCTGTTTTGCTTCAGCTCTGGATGGGGAGGAGCCTGAGGCTTCTTCCAGGGAAGCTGGAGCCTTATAAGCTGAATCTAGTCTAAGGAAGAATCTACAACACAGCCAGACCTCTGGGCCATGCCGAAAGGTAGCTGGCAGATTTTATGCTGAAAAAGTGTCGAGTCCTCTCCTCGTCCCACCTGAGTTCCATGAGGAAAGACACTCCTCTATTACTTGAGCCCTAGAAACCGCCTCCACCCATCTTGGGAGGGCAGTGGGGAAGGGACGCCTGCTCTGGCACGTGTCATTTCTGCTGCCCACTCGCTGCCCACTCCAGAGCAGAACATGCCGTGCTAAGTCCAGAGAGGAAAAGGGAAGCCAGCGACGTGTGCAGATGCTCTCCCAGATGTGCGCTGTTCTGCGATCTTAAAGTGGTCTCTCCAGGTGGTGAGCCAAGTGAAAGCTTCATTAAAATCAGGTGGGAAATGTATAAATAAGAACGTACAGGACTGACTTATCCACACTCCCCTCATCGTGAGGAAGCGGCAGGCTCTGTGCCACCCATGCCTCTCCAGTGACGTCAGGCGAGACCCCTGCTCTCATGCACTTTCCTCCATGAGAGGGTGGGTCCCAGGGAGTCCACACACTTTGGGGACCAAAGACACAGCAGGTGCATCACACCTGGGCCCGAATCTGCTTCCACTGGTCGCCTCTGTTCATGCACCAATGTCCCCAGCCTGCAGAGTTAGGAAAGGTAAAACAGACAGGAATAAAAATACCTGGTTTAAAATGTAGATGGCAGCCCTCCCTGCTCCTCAAGGCAGTTGCTTGGTGAAGTGGGAGAAGCACAGCTGCATGAGACCTTGATAGACTGCTTCACTGGGCCCTACTTTCTTCATCTGTAGAATGGGTATCTGAATACCTATCGCACATATTTGATGATAGTGACTGATAATGATAGCCATGATTGGTTGAGCATGACTGTTGGCCTAACATTTTCTTTTCTCTCTCTCTCTCTCTCTCTCTCCTTGTGATACAAGGGATTGAATCCAGGGGCATTCTACCTCTGAGCCACACCCCCAGCCCTATTTTATTTTGAAACAGGGTCTTGCTAGGTTGATGAGAGTCTCACTACCTGCTGAGGCTGTCCTCAAACCTGTGATCTTCCTGTCTCAGCCTCCCAAGTACTGGGATTACAGGCATGTGCCACCATGCCCGGCTTTGGCCCAGCATTTTCTGAAGGCCTTCACATTATAAAGTTGGGGCTTCAATCATCCTCATTTTGCAGATAAGAGCTCAGAGAAGTTTGGTGACTTTGCCAAAGTAACACAGCTAGAAAATGGTAGAGCAGGACCCAAATGTACAACTGACAGTCTATAAAAATCCTTGTCAGTAACTCAACCATACAAGTGTATAATACAGTTTTACTCCAAGTGTGAAAGGGATGCCCCAGTGAAATTGAAGACAGTGCTAGGAGCACATGAGATGCCCAGCGTGACTTGATGAGGAATTAAGTGCTATCATATCATGGGGTGAGCAATGATTTCCTTTTCCCTTCTTTCAATGTTTCTGATTATGATAGAGATAAAACCTTGGTTCGGTGGCATTGTGCCTTTAACACTATCCTCATACCTTTTAACCTCACTTTTTATTTCTTAAAATTTTCATTGGTGCATTATAACTGTACATGACAGTGAGGCTTGTACTGGTGCGTTCATATATGCACACAGCATAATTTGGCCTGTTTCCTTCCTTGTACCTCCCCTTTCCCTCCCCTGCTTCCCTTCCACTACTCCACTGGTCTCCTATTTTGATGAGGCCCCTTTTCTTTCCTTTTTTCTCTCTCGCTTCCATATATGAGAGAAAACATGTGGCTCTTGACTTGCTGAGTTTGGCATGTCTCACTTAGCATGACGCTCTCCAATTCCATCCATTTTCCTGCGAATGATATAATTTTGTTCTTCTTTATGGCTGAGTAAAACTCTATTGTGTATTAGACCACATTTTCTTTAACTATTCATCTGTGTTCAGGCACATAGGTTGGTTCCATATCTTGGCTATTGTGAATTGTGCTGTTATAAACATAAATATACATGTATTTCCATAGCACCTTGACTTTAATTCTTTTGGGGCAAATACTGAGGAGTGGTATAGCTGGGTCTTATGGTGGTTTCATCCTAGTTTTTGAGGAACCTCCATACTGATCTCCATAGTGGTTGTACAAATTTATAATCCCAATATCAGTGTATAAAAGTGTTCTCCCTACATCCTCGCCCCCTTTTATTATTGTTTTTATTCTTGATGATTGCCATTCTAACTGGAGTAATATGTAATTTCAGTGGAGTTTTGATTTGCATTTCACTGACTGCTAAGGATGTTGAACATTTTTTCATATTTGGCCATTTGTATTTATTTTTTGTGAGAAGTGTCTGTTTAGTTCACTTACCCATTTATTGATTGTTAACCTCCCTTTGTAACAAAGAGAGAGCAGGCAGCAGAAGCTTCAGCAGATAACAATATCTAGTTGATCTTCAATAAACAATATGTGCTGTCATAGTCATTTCCATGCCCAGCTTATGTTAATGTTTATTGGTTTGTAGTCATAGTAGTAATGTAAAATTTCCTCTTAGGATATGTTTATTGAAGTTCAAAGAGTCAGTCAGTGTTAAGCATTACGGAGGAAGTCACAGCAGAGGTGGTGTTCCGACATATCAAAAATAGCGAAGGCGATATGAATGACTGGAGCGCGAGAAGCGGTGTGAGCCTGGGAGTGGCTTTCAGCGGAAGCACAGTACGGGGCTCACACTGTGGTTCACACTCAACAGATGCCAAGGACAGAGGGAAGGAAGAATGCGCTCTCACTTCCAATCTGTTAAGAGGAGGAAAGAATGAGCCATTTGTAAACTGGAGGAAACAGTCTTTCCTCTGAAATTGTGGGTGTGGATTTAGCTTGTTCTGAAAGCTGATGGACCGAACAGGGGAATAAGAAAACCAGTCTTCATCGAACCATAGAAGCTGAGTGCTGGGGATGGAACGTGATCTCAGGGTCAGATCCTGCACTAGACCTGTGAGGCTGTAGATGGTGATGGGACTTCCCCATGGTCATCTGGGCTAAGAGGCACAGGAGTATGGCTATCTATAGCTTTCATTCATTTCTGGCCAAGCTCCATCATCGATAGTCTATTCCCACAACAGTGACCAGGTCTGAACTGACTCATGGTGAAACCCAGACAGCTCAGGGCCAGATCTGCTAGTCCATAGGTGCCCATCAACACCTATGGGCACAAGCCCCCGTGAATTACAAAGAGACTCCACAAAGGGGAAGAAGTAAATAAATGTCTCCAAATTCTAGAAACTGACAGGGTTCTGCTGTCTGATTTTTGCCCTTAGAAGAGTCATATTTGGTAGGTAAGTAGCCCAGATCTACCATAACAGAGTCAGTCAGGAAGGTTCCCCAGGACTGAGATGCCCTGTATTAGTTAGCTTTCACTAGATTGTGCTGCAGTAACAACCATCCCCACATCTCAGTAACTCCCAACAACAAAAATTTGTTTCTTGTGCCTCTTATATGTTGGTTGTGAGTCAACTGTAGGTGTTCCCCATGTCTCCTTTCACTGGGACCCAGGTGGAAGAAGAAGCCCTTACCTGGGTGGTGCCTCTCTTATAGCAGAGGGAAAAAGAACAATGGCAGAACTATGGGAAGGTTCTTAATATTTCTGCTTGAAAGTGACAGGTGTGACTGCTCTCCTGTATTGGGTTGGGTTCTTAGGAGAAGATTCTAGGACAAGAACTCAAGCTCACATAGCTCATTAGGAGGCACAGGAAATACTAGTGGGAAAGTGAGATAGGGAAGGGACAGCAGGTGGGAGAGGGTGGATTGTCACACTACCTACCACTGTTGGCAACCTGAGTTCAATCCCATTTACGACTAGAAAACAGGCAAAACCCCAGCTTCAGGGTCATCCTCTCAGGGACCAAGGGAGCTGGTACATTTACACATCTAAACCTGCCAGTCATTGCTTGAGGGCCACTCCGGGGGGGGGGGTTCCCCAGCACTTCTGGCCTGTGTGGGCACAGGCAGAGTGACCATCTAGCTTCTGAGAGAGGCCATGGACAAAGAGATGGATGCTAGCAGCCAGGGGTTGGCCCAGGAGTAGTGAGGTGGAGGGATGTGTTCATTAGCCAAAGAGTCACATGGCAAAGCCTGTCTTCAGGGGTAGGGACGTGTACTCCTCCCAGAGAGGTGCAGCAAATATTTGAGAACCAAAACATGGATTTTGCAACAGGTCCCGAGCCCTGGTGTATGACGTACAGTGAGCTCTTAGTCAGCAGAACAGGTGATGCTTAACTGTAGACTGGTGTCTCAACCTTGGCATTACTGACGTTTTGGGCTGGATTGCTCTTTGCTGCAGAGGGCTATCCTTGTAGGATACTTAGCAGCATCTCTGGCCTCTACCTGCTAGATGCCTGTAGCCTCCCTCCTGTCTACCTCCTATTTGTAACAATCAAAAATATCCCCAGACATTGCCAAGGGTCCCCGGGGTGGGGGCAGGAATTGCCTCTTCAGAGAACCAGTGATGTAGACCATATATGCATTGCTAATTTCCAAGGAATGGAAATTGTAGGTGCCCGAATGGAGGAGGTCACAGCCTAATTGGAGAGACCCATAGACAGACAAGCTATAAGTCACCCTGGGGTACAACAATTTGAAATGTGTTCATAATAAAACAGAAATTGTTCAGGAGTGGGAAGCATCTTTTCTGTTAAGGGCTGGGGATGGTCAGGGAAGGCTTTACAGAGGCAGAGAGGGCTGAGCAAGGTTTTGAAGGATGAAGAAGAACTTTTCAGACGAGCATCACCACACATGGAAGTTGCATATAAGCTTTGCTGATTGTGGAGGCTTGGAAATGCTAGAGTCGTTGGTGTTGGACATGCTGGCCTCAGAGTCTTCTTATCCTCAGAAAGGCCAACTGTGGGACTGTAGTTAACCCGGCTTTACCATGTGACCAACAATGCGTAAGGAACAGTGTTTTGGGGGGATGCTCAGAGGAGCTACCCAAACGGCTACCCATTGCCAAGGGTCCCCTGGATCCAGCCCAGCCTCAGAGAAACCAGAAATGCCCCTGCTCTATTACTTTTAGTGAGGGAGAAGGCTGATTAATTCTCTGGCCTCCTGGGTATCATCTCCCGATCCATCTGCTTTGATGCTTGTCACATGATATTGTGCAAAGCAGAGTGGTGGTTTCATCATTTACTGTCTCTCCGTTGTGCTTACTTTCCTGTAAGACAGGGATCACTGGGTTCTCTCCTGTGCCACCTTCCTGGCCTTGCTTTAGCCAGGCACTGAGCCTTTGCAGCGTTGGCTGTGCGCTCAGCTGGACCTGGCCCCAGCCCTGCTCGGCCATCTGCCAGGTGAGGACTTCTGATTCCCCATTTCTCATCTGTAAAATGGGTGTGATACTCTCCCCATGGGGATGTCTCCAGGACTGAATCACGTGACGTCTGTAAGCCCTGAGCCCTGCCCCTGACACACACAGGGAGAGAGAGCAGAGGCCCAGCTCAGGGTCACCAGGATGACACTGCTTCACTGCTCAATGACAGCCAACTTGTATGGCATGCATATGGTGTTCTGGGCAAGTGACCAGGCCCTGCGTGTATTAATCTATGACTATGAGAGGCATCACAAGCCTCTCTATTTTACAGATAAAGAAACTGAGGCACAGAGGCATCCGATTACTTGTCTAACGTTTATGGCTGGGGAGTGGTACTCAGACTCCAGCTGCTTGTTCAGCGAGTACTCACTCTGCTGGACTGTGTAGTAGTCAGTGTAGTACTCACATAACAATGACTGAGAGCTTAGTAGAGAGTGCCGAAGCCGGCATTGTTACTGTTGGGTACGTGAACTTTTCTGGCCAGTGACTGAAGGCCATTCATACATGTGCAGAGTATTCATGAGAAGGTGGGGGAGCAGAGATGCATTTTTCACCACAGTCTCCGAGCTGGCTCTCAGTGTGAGTTTACTTGGGTAAATGATAAGTCACCCAGAACTGACCCCTTCCAGAAACGTCCCTGAGAGCAACACAAAGGGAAATTTTCAGTTGCTTAACTCTGCCAGCGCCCCCACCCCCAGCCATTGAAATGGAAGTGGGCGGGTTGTTTGCCAGCCAGGACTCCACCTCCAGGACAGCTGGGGGTGTGCCTGCCCACCCTTTGTGGAAGGGACACATATGGCGTTCTGAGAGCAGGAGGGGGCAGATTCTGTTCCAAGAGCTTTCTGGGATCCCGCCTCTGTTCCTGAAGTGGCAGCCACGAGAAGCCAAACAGGGTCCCCGAGGCCAACAGGTGCCTCCTCCTGCTGGGTCCCTGCCACTTACGAAGCTCTTGCCTAGGACACCCTTGCTAGGGACAGAAAATATAACTCAGTGGGACCATGGGCCTGGCCTGCCTTGCACGGCTCGGTGTTCCTGGACCTTGTGGGGCCTCCAAGGAGGAGTCAGCGGGTGATGGATCAGACGCCCCCGTGTATACTGCCCCTGGTGCACGCGGGTGGAGGCCTACGCAGGATCCCATTGTCGCCCTTCTTAGCTCCATTCCTGGCCGCAATCTTTGTGGGCCACGTGTCCAGGGGCAAGTCACTTTCCATTCTGCCTTATCAGTCATTCCAGGCAGAGAATTTCTGGAAGGATCCTGGCAGATCGGAGGCGCTTTCCACCTTGGTTTTTCTCTTTGTCATTTTCTGATAGAGCCAGCTGTGCTGGAGATGACCCCGGGAACCTGCTCCTGGAACTCCACAGCCCCAAGGGAGGGGTCTTAAGGCACACTCTAGTGTTTGAGACCCTCTGATGAGCTCCCTGTTTCACAGGTTACAAAACCCTCTGGCAACTCAGGAGAGGCATGTGCAACGGCTTCGCTCCCATCCACTGTGGTCCAGGCTCTGGCTGGTCCTTCCTCTGCCAGGCAGCAGCCTGATGTCGACCTCCTACTAAGATGGTCTGGAACAAGCCAGCACCGTCTGCCGGGCCAAGTGGTGACACTGTTCAGCCTGGGCTTGGGCTGAGCCCGACTAATCGATGAACTGGCTCTTTTCTCTACACAACACCCAAAGATGGTTTGAATTTCTGTGCTTCTCCCTCACCCACCCCCTGCCTCCTCCACTTTCCATCCTTTCTTACCCATTCAAGCTGTACTCTCCCCTCTTCTCTAGAGAGACAGCAAGAGTCTCTCCAGTGAGAGGCAGGTAATGGTTACATGCAGGAATCTGACTTTGAAGGTCTGCCATTCACCTGCTGTGTGAACTTGTGCAAGTAACTCAACATCTCTGTGCCTTCTCCTTGTCTACAAATGGACATAATAATAGTGCCTACCTCATATGGCTGTTGAAAGATTTAAACAAACCAAATGACACGTGAAACACTTAGCATGTGAAACACTTAGTTTGCAGTGAAGGTTAGCTAGTTTCAATATCCTACAGTGACTGACGGCAGCAAAAGAGGAAGTAGATGTTGTAACTGGAACTTGAATGTAGTCAAAGCTGCCAAGGAGATAGGAGACTGGAAAATCCAGTTTGCTGTGGATTCTCTTTGAGTCCAGTGGCAACGCTCAGCAGCAAAATTGTTTACAAGACATAAGGGCCCATAAAGGCAATGGTTATTTTGTCCAAGAAATATTTATGAAGTGAATAAATAAATACTGATGGTAATAATAACAGCTACCATGTGTTGCATGCTCTGCTGCAGGCACTTTTACATATATGAACTGGTTTAATTTTCACAACATCCCATGCATTGTTATTATAATCTTCCCCTTTATGAATGAGGTACATGAGGTTTGGAGTTGTTAGGTAACTTTCCCAAGGTTGCACAGCTCATGATGAGTAGGAGTAAGGGTGAAATCTCCGAGCTCCAAAAGGTGTCCACTGCAGGCCACCGTACACCTCATTGTGGCATATTTGTTAATGGCTGCATTTAGGAACCAACTTAAATATAATCCTTTCTCAGATGCAATATCTCCTGTGAGAATTTCTGATTGGGACTGAAATGGCCCATCGTGAGGCCCTGGACAACTTATGGAAGAGCCATAGGTAACTTGGGAAAGTTACCTATGCAACCTATGCCACTGGACTCTAATGGGTCAAGTCCTCGAGGTTTGGGGGTCAGGCAAAGCCTTCACTGTGGGGGCTCCACTACAGATCACCTGCAAAATACCTTTGATGGATGCGGTCTGGAGTGGATGGCAGTGCATCTATCTCCTGGCCTCTATCACTGTTTCATATCCCACTTGAGAATTGAGGTCCCATTCTCTATGCTAGTCTTTGGCCAGATTAAAAATCCCACGAGGCAACCTGCATCCTACCAATCTGACAAAAGCCTTTAATTATTCTTCCCTATCCAAGGAATCAGTCCAGCTATTCATTTCACCTCAACTGGCCCTCTCTCAATCTGAAGGCTTTACGATGTGGAGTTTTTGGTGTCTGACAAGGGGTGGGGGAGACAGAGGGGAAGGAATGTTAAGCGCCTCCTCCAGAAGCCAGGAGACCAGCTGTGTGCCCTGATAAGGAGCTTAGTCTTTATACAGCAGATACTGCTTCAGACTATGTTCCTTGGGTTACTAAATCCAGACTATTTATATGGTGGTGATGTAAGAAAGTAAAACAGACAGAAACCGGTTCTGAGCCCCAGTAGCCTTGGGTATGGTGTGGCTTCACAATGTTGAACATGTTTCTTTACTGTGGGCCTTCTCAGAGCCCTGGATACACTAATGCACATTATCTCCAAGGGTAAGCAGCTCTGTCCAATCTTGTTTGACCCCCTTCAGCTTTAGATCCAGGAGTATTTGGGGGATTAGTATTCTGAGGGACACATTCTGAGAAATGGTGCAGTTATCCATGGAAGCCATCAAGGTGACGCAGGCACTGGTGTCCAAACCTATCTCAGAACAAGACTTTCGTTTTACATTTAATTAGAGGACAAACAGAGGTCCTTCAACAAAATCCATGAATGAATTAAAAGATATAAAATATGTAAACTTTAAGCATGGAGGAAGGATCAGAAGCTGGAACATCTCTAGGTTTCAACAGGAGCTCATTTCTTCATTCACATTGGGAATTACAAGTTAAAGACTCACTAAATCAGGGCTAAATGTCAAAGAGCAAGGTTTCCTGGGATTAAATGGTTAATGATCACAGTAGTGGGAAGGATGGTGTTAGCAATGAAGACAGGTGCCCTGGGAGAATCACTTGGCAATGAGCAGCGGATCAAGGGCTTACTGCTGAGCCACTCGGGCAGTGTGGAAATTCACAAAACCTGGGAAGGAAACAGCCCTGGTTCTTGCTCAAGGAGAGGAAGGGATATCAAAGGCCCCCAGTGATCCTGATGAGGCCTTTAACTCTCATAATTACACAATGTCCAAACAAACGCTTAGCTTGGCAACCTTGGGATCGGGAGCCAAATGTCAACCATCAATAGGACAGTTTGTGACTTCTTTGACATCCAAATGCCAGCTAGGTAAACTTTAGAGCACCTGACAGACTTCCCCCGTGGGACTGTGGGATGGTGATGGAAGACCGTTCACTCCAGCTCTTGTAGTCAGTGTGTTCCTGGAGTCCAGAGAATGGTCAGGTCAGTCTTTTGGGGTGGGCTGGGAGTGGGTCGTGAAGGGTGATGAGAAGGGAGGACCAGCTTTGCCTTCCTGGAGAGAGGGAAATGACAGGGAAGAAAGGACCAGGACAGGTTATTCTAAAACAGTCACGAGAGTCTCTGTTGACATTTGTTGGAGATACTTGCTTTTCCCAGGGGCTAAAGTCATGCGAGCTTCCTTAGATATGCAGAGAATCAGAGAAGGAAGGAATAAAAGTTGGGAACAATAGCTCTTTATGCTTCTGCATACAACTGACTTCTGAAATAACTCAGGATGGTGTATAGAATGGGTAGGTCCCTGAACCCAGCATCTGATGATGAGCTGGGCACGTGGTACCCTTCTCAATGAGTATGCGCTGAGTGGAACAAGGACTGGAACTGGGATGTTCATAGCTTCCCACATGGAAGTGTCCCTCTTTAAATGACAGCTTAAATGGCATAGTGATAAGACTTTTAGTGACAAGTTAGAAAAGCTGCATGTTTGACAAAAACCATCATCCATGGTTATGTCTCGTAAAATTTAGACACCCAAGAGCGGGGTGACGCCATCCTTAATGAGTATGTTCTCTGCATTGAACTACAATACAAGTTCCTTCTAGAGATTCAGAGGTTAGTGTCCTTAGTAATCACTGCCAAAGATGTTGGTCCAGATGACAATCCCTGAATCCCAGTTCTGCCATGTACCTGTTGCATGATAGCTGTGTTTCCACATGTAAAGGCAGGGTAAAGTGAACATCCTTATTAACATGTTATTGTCAACTGGTTAGTCCTGCTATGAAAGCTCAGGGGGCCAAAGACAGGAAGCAAAGGTATAAGTGATGTGCTGCTCCCTGCACTTGGTGTGGTGGGAAAACCAGCAGGCTTGGTTTCAATGGCAAAAATGTATTTCTAGTATTGCTAAATCCATAAGGTATTTGGTCAGATGTTATCCTCAGGACCCTGTTAAGTATTTCTCTTTCCTCTTGCAATGCATAGTGGGTTGTACAAAGACCTTCTGTTTCCTTGCTCCTTCACATTACTCTTCGGACTACTCTTCCTTCTCCTGAGTTGGAAAGAAAATTACTGGGCTTGTTCAGTCCTTCAACACAGAGTTACTGAGTGTCCATTAGGTTCTGGGAGGAGTTTTAGGGCTTATAAGAATTGGGACAATATTCAAAATATTCTGTCCTTTTACATGTTGGTTTCTGTGCTCAAAATTCCAAGAAGATGGTAAGAAAAAAAGCAATGATGAATCAAAAACTGCTGATAACAATGACTCAGAAAACCAACAAGAATAGATAGTATGGAAAAGCCAGATTCTGAGCAAAGGCTCTCTGTAGTTGCTGGGCGCTGTGGGTGATACGATGTTGTGAGGAATGTAATATTTTTCCTTTTTTACAATAATATAAATAGCTAATTCTGCTTGTTTTTTTTTTGTCCTGTTTCTCCTCACTATTTAAAACAGATTCCTCAAAGTTAATTTGTGTATCATTTCTTTCTTTGTATGTATGGTAGTAGGGATTGAACTCAGGGGCATTCTATACCTGAGTTACACCCCTAGCCCTTTTTATTTTTTATATTGAAAAAGGGTCTCACTAAATTTCTGAGGCTGGCCTCAAACCTGTGATCCACCTGTCTCAGCCTTCCAGGTACTGGGGTTATAGGCACGTACCACCACACCCTGCTTATAGTTTTCCTTTTAAAAAACAGTTATTCATGTTATGATTAAAAAGTTCTATATGTTCACTGCAGAGAATTGTTAACATATACAAAAGCAAAATAAGGGGGAACATCACCTACAGTTCCTTCCACCAGAAGTAACAATGGTTAAAAATGATGTAGCTCCTTCTAATCAAATTAAATGATAATACAAATTTGGGATCATTTTATATAGCTTTAGTTCCATATCTGCTTTTTAGGTCATGCCCCATCATTTTTTTTAAGAAATAAAGAATTTTACTGTAAAAATCTTATTCTAAAGTCTCTTCTGGTCTTGTGCATTGTTCTTCTATCCACTCTTCAGTTGTGTGGACACCGTGTAGATCTGCTTCCTGCTCAGCTTTCTGGACACACTATAGGTGCCATATGGGAATATGGGTAACAATTTACACCTTTGAACAGTTCTATTATACTTCACTATCCCCAGTACCACTGCCACCAAAAAAAAAAAAAAATCACTATTGCTGTGGTGTCATTTGCTTAACCTTTTTGCAGTGGTTGAACTGGGCTGTGTCCAGTTTTCTCATTTTATAAATAGCACTGCAAATGACTATCTTTGTTTTCATTGCATTTATTTTTCCTGGAGATTGTTCCGTGTACCATATTCCCAAAATGGGGTTAGCAGGCCCATGCACACAAACGGATTCATAATACTTCTTATCCATTTTTAGAAAGACTAAACCAGCCAGGCATGGTGGCTCACGCTTGTAATCCCAGTCCTTGGGAGGCTGAGACCTGAGGATCCAGGTCCATGGCCAGCCTCAGCTACTTAGTGAGGCCCTCCTCAACTTAGAGAGACCCTGTTTCAAAATAAAGAATAAAAAATAGGGCTGGAGGTGTAGCTCGGAGGTAGAATGCCCCTGGGTTTAATCCCCAGTACTGAAAAAAAAAAGAAAGACTAAATCCGTTTAATGATGAAGTCCAAATGTACTCATTTGTACAAAGCACCTTCCTGTCTGATTTTAATGATTTTTATTTAGGGTTTCTGTCTTACTAGGGAATCTAAAATTAAGTTAAATAGGTTTGAACTTGCTTTAAAAAAGATCAACCTTTTATAACAAGGGATACAATGCTTGCAGTAAAAAGGTGCAAATTAAGTGAGTAAAAAGTTAATTATTGTCTGAATAAGACATATATATATATATATATATATATATATATATATATATCAATTGTGTGTGTGTGTATATATATATGCGTTTTATTGAAAATGCACCAAGTGTTGTGTGCATGTATGTTCCTATCACTCTATACCTCAGTATGATGTATAATTACAATGCACCACTAAAAGTAAAAAAAAGTAGATTTGACACTTTTATGTAATAAAATTAACAGTGATTTTGTTAGGCAATGTTTTGAAAGAACAAAACTTGCTCCCATCCTCATTTCCCTTCATTTTTCATCTTCTTCTTCTCTCTAAGCTGCAGCTCTCAAGGCCACTCATCTACTTGTCCTAAATGTTTCAAGATGAGCCTCAGCAGCAAGAGCAAAATGACATTCCAGCCTCTGAAGGGACTAAGAGGGTCCTTGAATTTTGTTCCCCAGAGAGAAAAGTCGTTTTATGTTCTTGATCCAAAGTAGCTGTCTTTGAGTGCAACCCTCTCTACCCACATCCCAAACCAAGGCTTTGGCCCAGAGTCCCAGGTGAGCCCTGGGGTTGCCTGAGTCTTAGCAATTGTGTCGCCACAGTCAGAGAAGCACAGGAACATTAGTGAATTTTCTCAAACTAAGCCTTTCTGTGATCCAGGGACACCGGTGGGTTTAAGGATAACCTTATTCCCTTAAATTTGATTGATCAAAGCAACATATTCCCATACTATTTCTCCTTCTTCGTTTATTTATTAATTTATTCAGTAATTTCTCCTTCATTTAATATAACTAGGAGGAGATACATCAATTAAAAATCAATTAGGGATATTGTATGGACTGGTTATTGGTTTTTAAGGATGAATTTTGAAAAAATAATGGACATCCAAATCTGGATGTATTTGATGGCATTCAATCTGTTCAGGAGCTCCTAAGGCATGGCTAAGGACTACACTGTGGAATTTTCAGGATTGTTGTGACTGGATCTCTTACAGCCTGCTTAGGAGACCAAGCTGACTGTTGAGGACAGTTGGCCATGCACCAACGTGATTATTGTATTTATATGTAAGAGAAAAAACAACTATGCAGTGGGTAGTTTCCATATGAGACAGCCAAGCCGCACAGCGACCTAACTTGTCCAAGGAGACCATCAGTGAAGGATTAAGCCGGGATTCACAACCTACTGCACGCACCCCAAAGCCCACGTGCTGACCACTCCTGCATTGGAAACGAGGCAGCCAGCAGGCAGGCCCATGGGTGCATCTCTCCCAGTGCATCTCAGTATGCCCCAAAAACTGGCCAGCCAAGTTGGTCCTAGTTGTGGGAGAAAGCAGGGAAGGGTGGGTTGCAGGGAACGATTGGAGTAGAGAAGAGGGAAGAGGGCGTCAAGGGTCATGAGGAGGGAGATCAGGGGTCAATGATGCTAAGGTTCTAACAGTGAGCCCACCATGGCTTGCCTCATACACAGACCCCCTGGTCATTGGTCTTCCGTCCTGTGGGTTAAGTCTAAGCTTTAAGCCTTTCTACAAACAAGGCAGAAGATTGTGGCACTCAGACTGACTGAAGGAACCCACACAAGGCAGAAATTCTTTGAAGGCTTGTTTTATCCTTGGAAATCAAACACATTTCACATCGTGCTCCGTCATCTCCTTGTTTATTTCTATGTACACATTATATCTTAAACTACCAAAATATGTCATCATTTAGAAGAATTTCCATTGATTTTGTAGCAGTAATTTTTGGGGAAAACTATATTAATTATACATAACTATAAATATATTGATTATAATTATGTTAATTAGTTATAATTACATTCTGAGAAATGTTAAAATGTGAGAAAAATACATACCTTAGAATCAAAAACAATTCCTGGAAGATGTGTCATGTTTCTGGTGGGACTGAAACAGAATGGCCCCAGCAGAAGGCTTGTCATCTTGTCATATATGACAGAAGGCAGATGTTCAGTCACATATTTGTGCACACGTTGGGGTGGGAAAGTTCCTCGTAGATGATGCACAATCTCAGCCATGTTGCTGGGTGGCATGGGTAGGGTGGATGGGGTGAAAAGTCTGAGGATCCTTCCATCTCCTCTGATTTCTGTTAACACTGGATTTCTCAATGTTGACTATTGACATTGGAGCCAGATAATTCTTTTTTTTTGTGGGGGATGATTAGCAGCATCTCTGGTTAATACCTACTAGTAGAATCTCTTACCCTAGTTGGGACAACTAAAAATGTCTTTAGATATTACAAAATTGCCCCTCACTGAGACCCACTCCTGGGGCAGAAGAGAGACGTGAAGAAGTGAGCCAGTACAGACCCTTTGGCCTCCAGCTCTGCTTTCTATGCCAGGAGGTATCTTGTCACAATGTGCCACCTATAGAACACCTCTGTCATCTAGTAACAGATTTGTATTTTGGTCCTTTATCTGCAAAATCATCAAAATTGAGAGTTTCTAAGGGCCCTTCTAGGTGGGACAATGTTCTTGGTAGTTGACAGTTGATAGTAGTTGATTATGTGTTTTTAAAGAACATTAGTAATAGCTCTTTCTTTCTTTCTTTCTTTCTTTTTTTCTTTCTTTCTCTTTCTTTCTTCTTCTTTCTTTCTTTCTTTCTTTCTTTCTTTCTTTCTTCTTTCTTCACTGCTGTCTATTGAAGTCTTTATTTCTTAAAGTTTAAAATGTATTCAATGTTGAACTAAATGCTATGGTCAGTGTGTGTGTGTGTGTGTGTGTG
>PVJS01025573.1:0-27743 GCA_004027185.1 Glis glis
CCACATTTGGGGCGTAAATGTTTACTATTTTTATATCTTCTTGTTGGATTGTTCCTTTTATTAATAAGAAGTGACCCTCTTTGTCTCTTCTGATGTGTTTTAGCTTAAAGTCTGTTTTGTCTGATATAAGCGTTGCTACCCCTGCTTGTTTTCGATCTCCGTTTGAATGGTATATCTTTTTCCATCCTTTTACCTTTAGGGTATGAGTATCTTTGGCTAGAAGGTGAGTTTCTTGTAGACAGCATATAGTTGGGTTATGCTTTTTGATCCACATTGCCAGTCTGTGCCTTTTAATTGGAGAGTTGAGTCCTCTGACATTCAGTGTTATTATGGAGATATGATTTTTGTTTCCTATCATTTTGAGTTTTATCTTCTATTTGCTGTAGTGACAAATCTCCTTGTTTAGTTGCCTACCTGGTGGAGTTCACTTCTCCTGTGGTTCTGAAAATTGCTTGTTTTTCCTTCTTTGTGGTTTATTTCTTTTACGATTTTCTCTAGTGTTGGCTTGGTCCTCATGAATTCTTAAATGTTTGTTTATCATGGAACATTTTTATTTCTCCATCAATTTTAAATGATAGTTTTGCTGGATATTTCAGTCTTAGTTGGAAGTTGTTTTCTTCCAGGGTCTGGAGTACTTCGTACCAATCCCTCCTGGCATTCCTGACTTGGGTTGAGAAGTCTGGGGTGATTTTTATTGTTTTGCCCTCTATGTCACCCGTTCTTTTGTTCTTGCTGCTTTTAGGATTCTTTCTTTGGCCTCTATGTTAGTCATTTTAATTATTATGTGGCAAGGGGAGGTCCTTCTTTGGTCCTGTCTTAATGGTGTTCTGTATGTCTCCTGTATGCGTATAGCGAAATCTTTCTCTATGTTCGGAAAATTCTCTGAAATTATTTCTTTGAAGAGGTTTCTTATACCCTTGTTCTGTGCTTCTAACCCTTCTTCAATGCCTTTTATCCTTAGATTAGGACGTCTTGCATTGTCCTGTATTTCTTGAATGGCCAGGGTGTGTTGTTATAATATCTTCTGTATATCATTGACTGTGTTCTCAGTTTTGAATGAGCTGTCTTCCAGGAGGGCTACCCTATTTTCCATGTGGTCGAGCCTACTAGAGTTGGTTTCTATAGCAATCTTTAATTCGTTTATTGATTCCTTCATCTCGTTCAGAGTTTCTTTCTGATTCTTCCTTAGAGCCTCAACTTCCTCCTTCATCTCCTCTACGCTTTCTTTGAGGCCTTTCATCATTCTGAAGATCAAAATTTGGAATTCTCCATCTTGCATTTCCTGCAAGTCAGAGTCAGTGATCTCACTTGTTGATGCATTGTGGGTGTTTCTTGTTTCCTCACTGTTCTTCATTCTTGTATTTCGCTGTTTTCCATTTTGTATTTCTGTTGCCTCCACATCATCTTCCTTTCTGTGTATGAGACATCTTGATGGTTCCTGTAGTCCCAATTGGGTCAGTTCGCTGCAGGCTGTGGATCCCTCTTGTCCGGTTGGCTGGGGCGTGGTATTGTGTGTGGAGGGGTACGGAGGGTCCGGAGCTCGGGTGTTGGCATGTGAGGAGCACTTCGAGGTGCAGTGTTGGGTGCGGGCACTGAGGTGCGGGTGACGGTGCCGGAAGGTGCCCTGTTTCCAAGGCACAGGTGCTGGGGGTCGCCTGGGCCCCTAGGGATGCACACGTGCTCCGGGTCTCGGGCAATGTCGCCGGAGGGTGCTGGGCTCTGATGCGTTGCACTGAGAATTTCGAATGGGCCCGTGGGAGATGCAGACTCCGGGTATCAAGTAGCGGTGCCTAGGGGTGCACAGGCTCTGAGGCACAGCACAGAGGATCGCATCTGGGTCCCTGGGGGGAGCGTGTGCTCCTAGATCTCAGGTGGCAGCACCGGGGAGTGCCCTGACTCAGAGACAGCCTGGAGAGTCGCGTGGGTCTTGGGTGGCTGCGCCGGAGGGTATCCGGACTCTGAGGCACAGCACAGAGGCTCACGCACAGGGGGAGAGAGGTGCAGGCTCTGGGTCTTGGGTGGCTGCGCCGGAGTCCAAGGCAGGGCATGGAAGGCCTCCCGGAACGCGCAGGAGGTCTCCGGGGTCCGAGGCTGGGCGTGGAGGGCCCGGTGACGCGGGGAGATAACGAGGCCCAGGGTGGGCACAGAGACCGCCAAGGTGATGCGGGGGGGATGCTGAGGTCTGGTACCTTGTGCAGAGGCCGCTGATGTGACGCGGGGGTGGGGGGAGGGACGCCGAGGCCCGGGGCGGGAGCAGAGGCTGCCGAGGTGACACGTGGGGATGCCGAAGTCTGGTACCTGGCGCAGAGGCCGCCAAGGTGACGCCGAGGCCTGGGGCGGGCGCAGAGGCCGCCCGGGTAAAGCCGAGGCCTGGGGCGGGTGCAGAGGCCGCCCGGGTGACGCTGAGGCCTGGGGTGGGCGCAGAGGCTGCCAGGGTGACGCGAGGGAACGCCAAGGTTTGGTACCTGGCACAGAGGCCGCTGAGGTCGTGATCAAAGTTTTAGATTGTCTCCTCCTAAGTATGTCCAAACTTTAGAAATAGATTTTGGCTTCCCAGTGAGGATTAACAGAGAGAATCTTTTTTTATACTTTTATTGGTGTATTGTAATTATACATCATAATGAGGTATAGAGAGACAGGAACAGACATGCACACAACACTCATGTTTCCCTCCAGATCTCATCCTACTTCCTCTTCTTCCCCAAACATGTCAATGACATTGATATTGATCATTTCATATATGTACCTAGCATAATTTAATCTGTTATCTTCATTACATCTGTATCCCCTCTTCCCTCCCTTAATCTTCCTCCATCACACCATTGGAGCCTCTAGTCCTTTGTCTGACGTCTCTTTAGTTACCCAATTTTTCTCTAGCTTCTACATATGAGAGAAAACATGCAACTATTTGCTTCCTGAGACTGGCTAATCTCATTAAGCCAGTTTTATTTAAAGTTTTAAATGTTTTTAAAGATATTTTCCTAAAATAATTTTTTTCTTTTTTGCGGTACTGGGATTGAACCCAGGGGTATTCTACCTCCGAGCTACACCCCCAGCCCTATTTTTTATTCTTTATTTTGAAACAGGCTTGCAGAGGGCCTCACTAAGTAGCTGACGCTGGCCGCAAACCTGCGATCCTCCTGTCTCAGCCTCCCAAGTACTGGGATTGCAAGTGTGTGACACCATGCCTGGTTCTAAAATAATTTTTAAAGAAAACACTTCAATAACTATTTCTTCAAATATTTCCAATTTTTTTAAAATGTCATTTTATTTTTTATTAAAAAGATGTTTTGTCAACTCCATTCATTTATTTTGATTTATTTATTTTTTGGCATATAAAATTATACATATTTAAGAGGTATTGGTTTATTCCATAAATTATACATTTTGGAACATTCAAATCAATGCATACACATATATGTCCATTAGCACAGGACACACATGGGGAAGGTGGCAGCTGATTTCCCATTCACCACAGCAGGTATGTAGGCCTGCTTAAGTGACATTCCTCTGATCCCCACCTGGCCCATCCATTTCCTGATGCCAAGGCTTGAGCTGAAGGGAGTGGAAGTGCTGAGACCTGATTTAGGATGGAGCTTTTGGGTGTCACACACATGGAGGGGTACAGCATCAGGGTGCTCTGCTGTGGCACCTATGTCTCACTAATGACTCACTGTTCCCCTGAACTGCCTGTTCTGCTGAAGATACATGTCCCCCTCACTCACTTTGTTTTCATTTGACTCTTAAGAGTCCTCGGTGTGGCACTAGAATTCCCTTCAAACTCAAGTGTGTGTAAGTATGAAACAATGTCACCTGTAAATTAATTGTAAGTTGATTTTGTATCCGGCTACTTTGTCAATTTGTCATGATAGAAATTGAATAAGACCTAAGAAGATGAAAAGACATCCCATGTTCTTGGATAGGCAGAATAAATATTGTCAAAATGGCCATAATACCAAAAGCAATCTACAGATTCAATGCAATTCCTATTAATACACTAATTTCACTCTTCACACAGCTAGAAAAAAGATACTAAAATTAATATGGAAAAACAAAAGACCCAGAATAGCCAGGTGTGGTGGCGCGCGCTTGTAATCCCAGTACTTGGAAGGCTGAGACTGGAGGATCTGGGTTCGTGGCCAGCCTCAGCTACTTAGTTAGGCTCTCCACAACTTGGTGAGACCCTGTTTCAAAATAAAGAATAAAAAATAGGGCTGGGGGTGTAGCCTGGAAGTAGAATGCCCCTGGGTTCAATCCCCGGTACTGTAAAAAAAAAAAAAGACCCAGAATAACCAGAGGCATCACAATACTTGGTTTCAGATTATACCTCAGAGCCATAGTAACAAAAACAGTATGGTATTGGCATAAAAGCATACACATAGACTAATGGAATAGAAGATACAGAGACAAATCCTCACACATACTTCTAACAACTAACAGTACTGTGTTTATATTAATTTCCTGATTTTAATTACTGCACTATGGTTATTATGTAAGAGAATGTTTTATTAAGAAATAAACAGTGAAATACTTAAGATTAAAACCATGATAGGGAGCCAGGCGTGGTGGCACACGCTTGTAATCCCAGTACTTTGGGAAGCGGAGACCAGAGGATCCGGGTTCACGGCCAGCCTCAGCTCTCTCTCTTTCTCTCCCTGTCTCTCTCTCTCTCTCTCTCTACTTAGTAAGGCCCTCCGCAACTTCGTGAGACCCGGTTTCAAAGTAAAGTATAAAAAATAGGACTGGGGGTGTAGCGCGGAGGTAGAACGCCCCCACGTTCAATCCCTGGTATCGCAAAAAAAACCAAAACCATGATAAATGATATGTTAATATTTCAGGTAAAAAATTTTGATCAAAAGGCTGAATTGCTTAGTGAGACACTATTCATTCAATATTTTAAATCATGGAAAATAAGCCAGGTATGGTGGTACACACCTGTAATCCCAGTACTTGGGAGGCTGACACAGGAAAGCATAGGTCTGAAACCAGTCTCAGCAATTTAGTGAGAATCTCCTCAAAATAAAAAGGGTTGGGGGTATACCTAAAAGGTATAATGCCCTTGGGACATCTGGATTCTAAGACTTTCTCAAATTTGATAAGACAGAGCTCCTTCAAGATGGATACTTATTGAAATGTTCTCATCATTCTCTGAGCACTCTTTTACTTTTTGACATAATAAGATGCTCTACTCTCATCTTGAACTTTTCCTGAATTACCCTGAAATCAACATGTTCTTCAAAAAGCCTTACTCTATTTAGAAAAGAATAATATTTAGAATTAAAATCTGGACATGATGTGAATTTTGAGGGAACAATATCATTTTCTTGATTATCATCAGAGACAACATATGAACCTAAATAATACCTATCAAAAGTCCTATTCTTTCAATTATCATACAAGTGTTTTCAGCATTGATTATGTGCAAAGTGCACCTGTAGATTATGAGGAAGTGCTGTGTGCATGTATTTCACTGTCACTATGAACTACATTATTATTATTATTATTATTATTATTATTACATCACTATTATTATTATGCAGTACTGGGGATTGAACCCAGGGGCATTCTACCTCCAAGCCCTTTTTATTCTTTTATTTTGAAACAGGGTCTCACTAAGTTGCAGAAGCCTCACTAAGTAGCTGAGGCTGGCCACAAACCTGTGATCCTCCTGTCTCAGTTTCCCAAGTACTGGGATTACAAGCGTGCACCACCACACCTGGCTTATGAACTACATTATGATGTGAGACTATAATGCACTAATAAAAGTATATTTAAAAAAGAAATAAATAGAAGAACAAGAGACAGAGGCCTGCCTCTCAGGCCAGCCAGTGCTACTCTCATTTCTGGAAAAACAATGCTGTTCTTGCCTTTAATCTCAGCCCTATGCCCCCATTTCTTTATATTCCTTTGTATCAGGTATGGGAGAGGTCATTCTTGGTAGCAGACTGAAAAATACATAGAAATAATTAACATTAATAATGACACTATTCCTGGGTATAGATGAATTATATAAACATTATTGAAGCTTTCCAGATAGGATTGATTTTACTAAAGGTGAGATAGTGCAAGCTTCTGATTTTCTAGTCTGATTTGTTGTATAATATACAAGAAAGAAAACAATCACTAATATCAAGATCTTGAACTGCAATGTGCATGGGTCAGCAAGGTGACTACTGTCTGACCAAGTCCATGACTGGGATGTGCTCAGAAGTCTGAGTCTCCACTGCTGGTTATTATTGATGGTGTCCCTGTGCGCGAAGAAGGACTTGAGAAAGAAAGGAAAGTGACTTGTCCTGTGCCTCAGAAGCTGTCCTCATGCTTATTTATAGCTGGGAACTTTGAGGGAGAGATAATGGGGAAACCTAGATACAGAGACATGGCTAGTTATTCACTCTGTTACTGCACATTCTTACATTAAAATAATTGCACCCTAATTAAGACTGAGATAACTTCTGAGTCAAACAAATGTAGTAATTGTGGAGGGACAGGGAAAGTTGTGCTTCAGGGAATGAGATTCAGCAGAGGGTTTCCTTCTTCCTGACAGGGTGATAACTATGAGAACTAAATCCTTGGTGATAGGTTATGGTAGCTGAGAGCTCTATAAAACCAGAAGCTGCAGAGATGAGCTAGGCACCTCACCTGGCCAAGACTGACCCAGAGCCTGTCTGCACCACAGCTATCAGGTAAGTAGACTGTGTGGTGCTTTCTTTAATGCACTGATGTAGTCATTAGTCTCCCTGTTTGTCAGGGGAGGAGACAAAGTTCGAAAGGCAGTAACTGATATTCTTAGAGTCCTAGGCTGCATGCGACCAAGCCTGGGCACAAGCCAGTATTCGTGTGCTTCATGCTGCCAGAGACCCCCAGCACTGAGAGATCCACAGCAATCTTTTAATCATTAGCAGGAATGGGAGGAGGAAGGCTTGGAGAATTATATTCCAAGTATACAGAATATGTGCAGATCTTGGGGATTAGGTCAGGCATGCTGGTTCTTTGTATAAAGATGGAGGAACTGATCATAGTTTGACATAAGTTCTTAGGTGAGAAATGAGATTGAAAATTTTAGAGGTGAAAAGGTAACATCCCTCTCTCTCTCTCTCTTTCTCTCTACCTAGTGAGGCCCTCCGCAACTTCGTGAGACCCGGTTTCAAAATAAAGTATAAAAAAATAGGGCCGGGGGCATAGCGCAGAGATAGAACGCCCCTGCGTTCAATCCCCGATACCGAAAAAAAAAAAAAAGGTAACATCCTATCCATGCTGGTATAAAGTCAGCATGGATTGATGAAGATCAAAGAGGCCTTATTGTTAGACAGGTTGAGAAAAAGACACAAGACAGCAGACTGCAATTTAGCTGGAACCACTGTTCCCAGGTTCTGTAGCAGTTGTTAAATACCTCCATGACCCCCTGCTGGAGTGATTTCTTTCCATACCAATGCTGCCCTAACCTACTTGCTCCAAGAAGCTATTATTGGGGATTCCCAATTCATAAGCAACCCTCATCTCATAAAAGCACATAACACATCCAAATCTCCTACCCTAATCCACTTTAATAAACATTACCACAAACAGGACTGACCCAGGCTTCCCTTAGAGGCTCCTAAGGTCACTGGGTGGGACCTCAGACCCCTGCTAAAGACCCTGGAAGATGAGCATTCCATGGTCCCTCCAGGGCATCCACTCTGGCTGCACCCCATAACTTATCTTATCTTTTTCAGAAAAGAGACTCATTTCTGGCTATTGGTGATTGAGCTTTAACTGTTGGGTTCTATATGGAAAAGTTATGCAGTGTGACTTGATACTGAGGACTTCACAAACCGCTGAATATTCAGAAGCAGTGAAATAAGAATTGAGGATTAGAAGTACAGAAATGCTAAGTTAATGACATCAAAGATATAAAACTTGGAAGCTGAAAACTTATGTTCACCAAAAGGAGAACTACAAAAGAACATTCATGAAATAAGAGACACTACGGAAGTTGAAACATGGCTTAATTTTCAAGATGATGAAGATGTTGAAATAATTGGATTTTATAAATGTCTACATGTGGGGTGTGGGGAAAGCAGACAGGTTATGCATGAGTCCAAAGCTTTTGGAAATGGATGATGGAATTATGATAGATGATTGAAAAACAAAACAGGGAGAAATGCTGGTTGGGAAACTTGGGGTGTAATGCATGCAGCCCTGCTAAAGTTGAACTTAGATGAGATAAATAAGGACTGGGAAGATAGATTGGTCTTGCTAGTTTGGAGGTCAAAACAAACCTGGGTTGCAAATTTAGATTTTTGAATATCAGTTCTCAAGATGGCATGTGAGACTATAATCAATGACCCCCAAACAGTGCCAAAGTAATAGAGTTCTTTGAAAGAAACCTGCTCACTTTTTTTTTTTTTGGAAGTAGGCATTGAACCCAGAGCCATTCTACCTCCAACCCACACTGTCAGCTCTTTTTATTTTTTGTTTTGAAACAGGGTCTCCTTAGGTTGCCGAGATTCTCACTATGTTGCTGAGGCTGGTCTTGAACCTGGGATCTTCCTATCTTAGCCTCCCAAGTAACAGATGTGCGTGGCTACACCCAGCTTTCCCTTACTTATATAATGACTGTGACTTACACTCCAGAAAGTTGCTATGATATGAAATACATTTTTGCAGAAAAATATCAGCATTATCAATGCTTTCTTCTAAAAGGTATTTGTTCTAGCTAAGTTTTTCTGCCTATGATGTAAGAAATGGTTTTGAAGCCTGTCAAGGGAATAATCTTTGTCTTTGTAACAGGACTTGGCATTGTGGGGAACATTTTTGTTTTTGTGAATTACATGTGCATTTTGGGAGGTACTGAGATGACATCTGTACACCTTATTGTCATCCATCTAGCAGTTACAAATATCATAATGCTTCTTTCCAAAGGAATGACAAAGACGACAGCAGTTTTTGATTTGAGAAACTTCCTAAATGACATAGGCTGTAAGGTTGCTGTTTACCTGGAGAGGGTGGCCCGGGGCCTCTCAATCTGTACCACTTGTCTCCTCACAGTGGTCCAGGCCATCACCATCAGTCCCAGAGCCTCCAGGTGGAGAAGGCTCAAGACAAAGTCTGCATGGCAAATATTTTCCTTGTTTCTTTTCTTTTGGATACTCAATTCCTTGATAAGCATGAACTTACCATTTTACATAAAAAATATTAGCAGCATGAACACATCACAAATTATTGAAAGTGACAACTACTGTTATTTTCTCTCAGAAAGCTGGATAGTCAGATGGGTTTTTCTCACTCTCATGGTCCTGCGAGATGCCCTGTTTCAGGGTGTCATGGGATGTGCCAGTGGCTACATGGTATTTCTCCTCCACAAGCACCACCAGCATGTTCTCTACCTTCAGAAGTCTAAACTCCCTGAGCTGAAAGCTGCTCGAAGCATTCTCCTTCTGATGTTCTGTTTCCTTTTCTTTTATTGGACAGATTGTTTTCTCTCTTTAGATTCAGCCTTCTTTGTAGGGAATGATTTCATAAAAGTAACTGTTCAAGAATTTCTGACCATTGGTTATGCCATTGTCAGCCCATTTGTGCTGATTCACAGAGATGGACGTCTGGCTGAATGTTGGCGTGCTCAGTAAGAGAGAGACCTTGAGAAAATGTCGATTTCATGGAGCCTTTCAGTAAGTAAGTTGGAAATAAATGTGCGTTTTGTTTTCCTGTATGTACTACAATATCAATCAGGATTAGCTGAAACATAGATAGGTATCCTCTCATTCTATAGAGCAGAGGACCCTCCTGAGCCGACACACAGCTCATTGGACGACCAGAGGGACCCAGCCGTCTCTTCATTCTCCATCCTGCCACCCTTCCAGAAGGGGCTGATATTCTCATGCATGTTAGATGTCTTTTTCACTACCATGACTTCTGGTAGCAAAATGCAAAAAAGTGATTTGGAAAATTGTCTCAAAATTACTTATGTATTCATCCTTTGGTCCAAAATGTTCACTTCTTGGACCCAATCTTGCTGATATACTTGCTAATGTAAGACAAATAGTATTAAACCTATCTTAGATTTCAGTGTTGTTTTTAAACAAACTTAAATGTCCAATAAATTGGCAAAGACATCAGCTAAGCATGGTGACTCACGCCTGTTTTTCCCAGTATTTGGGATACTGAGACAGGAGGATCACAGATTCATGGCCAGCCTAAGCAACTTAGTGAGATCTTGTTTCAAAAAAAAAAAAAACACAGGGCTAGGGGTGTAGCTCATATGTAAACATCATTTGGTTCAGTCTGCAGTACAAGAACAAAAAATAAATAAGTAAAAATAAAAAAGATACTCATCATTATTTCTCCATTCTAGGGATTATCCTACACTGTGAAGAATGAACGAGTTCTAACTGATAGGTAATGATATCTAAAGTGTATGTATGATTAAAAAGCATTGCAGAGTAATAGTATTTAAAATGGAGTATAATGCTGGGCCTAGTGGTACACACCTCTAATCCCAGTACTTGTAAGGCAGAGACAGGAGGTTCACAGGTTCAAATCCAGCTTTGGCAGTTTACCCAGACTCTCAACAACCTAGTGAGACACTGTTGCAAAATAACAAATAAAAATGGCTGTGGGTGTAGTTTGGAGGTAGAATTCAATCCCCTGGATTCAATCCCCAATACCAAAAAATACAATAAAATGGAATACAGTCATTTATTTAATTGGATGTCTACATTATGAACCTCTGCAAGTATACAAAAGACACTGAAAGTCATTAACTGTTTTGAGAGAAAATACATTAATGGAAGTATAATAAATATTACTTTTTCTTACTGTAATTTCTGATTTGCTAACCATATGAATGCATTTTAGCCAATAAAGGAAAATTAATGTTAAATAAATGTGTGGCTTCTTTCAAGACATCATTTCTTACTGTCTTTACACTATACAATACTGTCAGTCTTTCCTGTTTTCAGAGACCCACAATATATTCTATATCTTAACTAAGTGAAGAACTTGCCTTTTTTTTTTTTTTTTTTTTGCGGTACCGGGGATTGAACCCAGGGACGTTTTACCTCTGAGCTACACCCTCAGCCCTATTTTTTATACTTTATTTTGAAACCAGGTCTCATGAAGTTGCAGAGGGCCTCACTAAGTAGCTGAGGCTGGCCGCAAACCCTGATCCTTCAGTCTCTTCCTCCCAAGTACTGGGATTACAAGCGTGCACCACCTCGCCCGGCTGCCTTTTCTTTATCTTAACTTGGGACCCATTGACATATTTGTGTAGAATGCATAGTTCTGGCAGTAAGGTATTTAATCAAGCCATTTAGAAAAATTCATGATGCCATTCTACTTATTTCACATATTTCTATTACAGAATATTAGAATTGAAGTAAAGAGTCTTCTAATCCACTATGAAGGATGCCTCTTCTATATCTCTCTTATGGCCCTGTATACATTTGGGTGTTTTACTTCTGTAGTGAACAATGATAAATGTCTGTTCTTCTTGCTTTGGTTGTACCAAGTACACACAAATTTTAAGTAATTTATTCATGTTATTATATTCAGGAGTTTGTCTTCTTTATATATCCAAGTCTTGCCTGAACAAAAGGCATATACTATTTATCTTAGCTCCACAATTGTCCTGTGACAGCTTCTTCCTAATAGCTGTCAGAAGGAACAAGACAAAGTAGGTAATCCCTGAAGAGGTCATTGGTAATTGTCTCAAAAGGAAGCAATGTGAATCCTTGAAATGCAATTAGGAATGGCATTTAAAAGTTTAATAATGAAGCCCGTTGTGGTGCCCTCCTATAATGCCAGTAACTCTGGAGGTTGAGGCAGGAAGATCTCAAGTTCAAGGCCGGTCTGGGTAATTTAGGGAGACCCTCTTTCAAACTAAAATTAAAAAGGGTTGGGTATGTAGGTCAGTGCTAGAACATCCCACGTTCAAATTCTGGTTCCATAACGACAACAAAAATAAACCAAATCATGAAGAAGAGGTAAGTGAACTTTAAAAGTAAGCAAAGTAACCCTGGTGGGGTGGCGCATACCTGTAATCCTGGGAGGCTGAGACAGGAGGATCTCAGGTTTGAGGCCAGTCTCAGCAACTTAGCTTAGAAGTAGAATGCCCCTTGCCTCAATCTCTAGTACTGAAAAAAAAGATGTAGCATCTTAATACTGATATCCTATAACATGTCATTCATCTTAATTTTTCCTTCAATGTAAATATACATTGTTTTTCCTAACATGTAACTTAAACAAAAAGAATAATTCTAAAATGTAATATTGTTTTCTAGACTTCACATTTCTATACTGCTATTTAGAGGTGGTATGTTATGATAAAATTTTGCACATGCAATAAAAGTATGTATTTTTAAAAAATACTGGTATCCTCTGTGACTATTGGAAAATTTAGTTAAGGTTTGCCTAGAGCTTAGTTACTCTAAATAAATGTAATTTAGTTTCTAGCCAAAATTTGCAACGGAGTAAAGAATATTTGGAGACATCTAGAATCATAAGCAGAATATATTTTAAAAAGAGAGACTGCCTGCGGAGAGCTTCTCTCGGGTATCAGTGGCCATAGTGACCCACCTGAGGCGCGTCCCCTTTGGTCCCCCAGCACTCCCAGCGCCCTCCTTCCCTGAGGCTGGCTGTACCAGGGCATTGGCATTGGCACTGGTGGTGCTGGCGGCAGTGGAGCTGCCTGCAGCAACTGGTACCAGCAGTTGCAGAATGAAGAAGAGCCTGGGGGACCTCAACAGGCTGCAGGTGATGCTCCTCCACCTTATAGCAGCATCTCTGCAGAGAGTGCAGGTTCTAAGTTGCTGAGGGCCTCACTACATTGCTAGGGCTGGTCTGGGACCTGGGATCCTCCTGTCTCAGCCTCCCAGTACTGGGATTACAGGTGTGCGCCACCACACCCAGCTTGCATATTTTGACTACTAAGATGAGTCTGGATTGCCAAATCCCCATCTTACAATGAGGCTATTACACTGCCCAGTTACGAGGAAGGGGAGGGAACCAAGGCTGAGGCCATCATCCCTTTTGCTCCTGGAAGAGATGAGGATTTTGTGGATCGGGATAGTTTTGATGATGATGACCAGCTGAGGATAAGAAATGGTAGGATTTTCATGTTCACTTTTTTCATGGCATTCCTCTTCAACTGGATTGGGTTTTTCCTGACCACCTCAGGTACAGGAAGGTATGGGGCCATCTCTCTAATTAAGTGGATCCTGATTGTCAGGTTTCCACCTATTTCCCTGGATGCTTTGATGGTCAGTACTGGCTGTGGTTGGTGTTTCTGGTTTTAAGCTTTCTCCTGTTTCTCAGAGGATTTATCAATTATGTAAAAGTTCAGAAGATGTCAGAAACTTTCTCAAATCTCTGCAGGACCAGAGTTCTCTTTATTTATTAAAGATGTTTTCTGGCAAAAGCCTTTCTGTGTTTATGAATTCTTTCTCAAGAAGCAAGGGAACACCTGCAGGAAGTGAATCAAGATGCAGAACACAGTGGAATAATCACCTGCTTTAAAAAATAAAGAACTGTTGAAAAAGATCATTTCTCTCTACTTTTTCCTATGTGTAAATTTTAATAGTTAATGCAGATTTCTGTAATCATTGAATCATAGTTGTTAATGTTTGGAAAAGCTTTCAATCAAGTCTGTGATGTCTTAATAATGCCTTATGTAGTGTTTGCCATGTCCCAGTAGGGGGCAGACTTGCTTTATTCATCCTCCATCTCAAAGCAAATATGGAATTAATGATTTTAGTGTAAGATATCTATCAGGCTGGATAATTTTAAGTGGTTTTCTCAAAAGTTAAAAATTTTGTTATGACTGCACTTCTGCACATAATACATATTTTCTATTAAATTAATCTTAAAATGTATTCCGTTGTATTTTTTGTGAACACCTGGAAGCAAAATCATAGTGCAAAAATACACTTAAGGTATGGTTAAAAAAAAAGTTCTTAATTGGTAAGTAAGCATTAACATTTTTATAGTCTATATTTGAAAAATTTATAGTACCTTATTGTTCTGTTGAGCATACTTAGGGAATTCTAAAGGTGTTGTCACTGTAGAAAATAGAAAGGACAAAGACAAGAACAGCTAAATTACTAAAATGTAATTCTTGACACTCTGTATGTTTAGAGTCCCGTAAGATTACATAACTAGGAGCAAGGAAAGAATTAACTGCAAACTTTTGAGATGATCCCTAACGTACTGTACTACCTGCTTTTACAATGTGTTAGCAGAAATCAATAAGTTATAAATGTAGAATGATGTGCTTTCTGCGCAAGTGGTAATTCACAGTGATTTTCTATATTAAAACTAAATACAACAGAACATTAGCACCAAAAGAAAAGAGAGAGAGAGAGCAAGTGTGTGTGTGTTTGTGTGTGTGTGCGTCAGAGACAGAGACAGAGAGACAGGCATATAGCCAGGCATGGTGGTGCACACCTCTAATCCTAGTACTTGGGAGGCTGAGACAGGAGGGTCACAGAGAGGCTGAGACAGGAGGACAACAGGTTCGCAGCCAACCTCAGCAACTTAGTAAGATCCTGTCTCATAGCTGAGAACACAAATGTAAACTTGATCTCTAATGTATTTATAGGTTTTTTAAAAAACCAGTAACATAGAAGTAATAAGGTGAAATGTGCATTGGTTTTGCCTTTGAAAACTGACAATATATAAAGATTGCCCCAAACTCCCCAAATTTGGTGAAAGAGATAAATGTCCAAAGTATAAAATTCAAGAAGGCCCTACAAGGAGTCAACTCAGCAATATTTATACCTAGAACAAACATAATCAAATTGTTAAAATTAAACCAAAGAAAAATCTTGAGAGCACCAGAAAGAATCCATTACCTGCAAGTCAACAATGATTCCTAAGTGATACTGGATTTCCATAAGTAGTCCTATACCTGAGACAAATCTCCATGATCATCAGACCTGCTCAATTCTTCCTCCTACTGGAGATTCATAGTGACACTTTGCATCTGCAGAAGTTATTGTCAGTCCATATCCAGCATCCACTGTCTCTGATTTGTCTGATTGTTCACTGTCCCCAGTGCCTTATCACCTTAGACAGTGACTGCAGGTCCTTTCTGGGAAGTAGTCAGAGTACATTATTTGTGGTGCAGCAAGGCTCCTGGTGAGGACCTACAGTCCCTATCACTCAAGGAGCTCTAGGTCTGAAAAGTGGCTCCAGTATGAGAATGATGGAGAAACCATGATACTGGTTCAAGTATTCAAGTCAGATTTCCATTCACAAGACCCAGAGCTCTACTCCTTCCACAGATCAAGTAAGACTTACACAGAGATCTAAGCTGTATACTTTGTACAAATTCGATGACCCATTAGTCAATGCTAAAGATCTCCCTGAGTCCCACAATTCTAGTAATTTTCCATTATGGTACCCATGGACAGCTTGCCCTTGGTAAATAGGTGCTACCATATGGCACACGTGACCTTGGAGAGATTATCCCCTCTGTGTTTAGGGATTCCAGTTCAATGATAGCTATTTCTATTCTGATATTTAATTTAAGGGAAAGCTCCAACAAGAGCTTTTGTACGATGTTGGCTCCACTCAAATTCCTTCAATAAATGGTATTAAGAAACAAAGATATACACTTGCAAAAATTAAAATTGGACCTTATACCACTCACAAAACTCAAGTCAAAATGGAGGAAAGATTTGGATTTAAGACTTGAAAAAATAGAACTCCTCAAACATAACATACGGGGAAGCCCTCCTTGACGATGGTTTTGCCAATTTGTTTCTGGATATGACACCAGAAGTAGAGGAGCAGGGGAACAAATTACCAAGTGGAACTGCATCACACTAAAGTCTGCACACAAAAGAAATACTCAACACGATGAAAGGCAGCCTGTGGGGTGAGAGAAATATTTTCAACACTGTGCCTGATAAATGTTTAATATACAAAATGTATGAGGAACTCATAAAACTTTATAGCCTGAAACACAAATAATCTGTTTAAATATGGGTAATGGGCCTGAAAAGATATATTTTTAATGAAGACATAAAAATGACCAATAGGTATGTGAACAGGTGCTCAACATCAGCAATGATCAAGGTAATGCAAATTAAAATGGCAACAAGAAGGGACTCTTGGCCATCATTGCTTTTTTTCACAGGAGAAATCTTATGAGAACTTCCATGAGTAGGTTTGTCAATCTGCTTATGCTGAAGGTATAGACCTCTCGAGGCCATTTTCTTAAGCGGCATAACTTTGAAGGATTCTGTGCTCATTCCTCACAGAATATAGTATTTGAAGTTATAAAACAGAATATGACAACTTGCACAATCACCTGCAGTAAGGATGACTTGTATATCAGGAATATTATTTTAGTGAATCTCATATTGAAATACCTATCTTAATAAAGTACTTACAAATGAGAAAGGCAAAGTTTAGGAGTTTTTAAAAGAAAATACCAGAGAAACACCAATTCACACCTATTAGATTGGCAATTATCCTAGAGACAAGTGATAACAAGTGTTAGCAACAGTATGGAGGAAAAATGATTTTTGACATAGAAAAGTAACTGAATATTTCTTGTACATCTCTGGAGGGAAGTATAAATAATTATAGCCACCATGGAAAACAGTAAGGAAATTCCTCAAAATACTCAGCCAGAGCAATCTTGAACAAAAAGAGCAAAGCAAGAGGCATTACAATACTGGAATTCAAACACACTACAAATTTATAGTAATCAAACAGAATGGTATTGGCATAAAAACAGACATATACACTAATGGAACAGAATAGAGAGCTAGAAACAAACCTGTACCTCTGTAGTGAACTGATTTTCAACAAAAATATAAGAACAGGCATTAGAGAAAGGAAAGTCTTTTCAACAACAAAAAAAATTGTGGTGGAAAATGAATAATCATATACAATAGAATGAAATTAAACTATCTCTAACCAGTTTCAAAAGTCAATTTAAAATGGATTAAAGACTTAACTGTAAGACCAGAAACTATGACTATAGTAGAAGAAACTATAGGAAATGACCTAGGATATTAGCATGGAAGAGAAATTTTTGAGCAAGACACCAAAAGAACAGAAAACACAAACAAAAATAGACAGGATTACATAAAACTAAAACAGTTCATAAGCTGGGCATGGTTGTGTATGCCTGTAATCCTACCTCTGGGGGGAGGCCAGTCTAGGCCATTCTAGGCAACTAGTGAGACCTTATCTAAAAAATATTTTTTAAAAGATGAATATTTCTTTTAGTGGTAGAGTATTCCTGGGTTCAATCCCCATTACTTCAATTAATTAATAATTAACGAGACACTTCTGCACTGCAAAGGAAACAAGCGAGTGAAGCAACAATTTATGGAATGATTGAAGATATTTGCCAATTATATGCCTCACAAGAGGCTGATATCCAAAATAAATGTAAGAAACAAAATCTCAATAGCAAAATGGGCAATAAACCTATGTACACATTTCTCAGAGGACAAACAAAATATTCAACATCCTTAATCATAAAGATAATGAGCATCAAACCCACAACAATATATCACCTCACTCCAGATAGAATGGGTGTTATCCAAAAGACAAAAGATGACAACTGCTGATGTGGATGTGGGAAAGAAGGAACCCTCCCTCAGTATAGGTGTCAATGTAAATAAGTATAGCTGTTCTAAAAACAGTGTGGAGGTTCCTCAACAAATTAAAAGTGGAACTACCATGTGACTCAATGATTTTACCACAGGTATAAATCCAAAGGGTATTAAATCCACATGTCAAAGATACATCTTCAATCCTGTGTTCATTGCAGCAGAAATAGTCAAGAAATGAAACTAACTTAAGTGTCTATCAATTTTTGCATGGATAGAGAACTCATGGTCCATATATAGAACGGTTAGCATTCAGTCATACAAAAAAACTGGAACCCTGTCATTGGTAACAACACGGATGGAACTAGAGATCATTCCCTTGAGTGAACTGAGTCAGGCACAGAAAGAAAGGTACCACAAATCTCACTCAGAGGTGAAATATTAAAGGGTTGCTCTCATAGATTATGAGAGTAGAATGGTGAACACCCAAGCATTTGAAGGCAGGAAAAAAAGAGGAAAGTTGATAAGTGGTAATAAGTTACAGTCATGTAGGTGTAAGGAGTTCTGGTGTGCTATCCTACAATATAGTGATCACAAATAAGGATAACACACTACATATTCAAAATCTGGAACAAAAGGTTTTCAATGATTTTACCATAAAGAAATAATATTTGAGGACACATGCATGTTTTCATTGATATGAACATTAAAAAATTAATAAGTTTTGAATAATCACACAATACCCATTAAATATGCACAATTTTATGTGCCAAAATAAATTTAAAAATGAACAGAGTTGCTGAAATGTTTTAATAAAAACTGAAATGACACATGGAGGAACAGGAAATATTTGAAGAAATAGTTATTGAAGTGTCTTCTTTTTTTTTTTTTTTGCGGTACTGGGGATAGAACCCAGGGGCATTCTACCTCGGAGCTATGCCCCCAGTCCTATTTTTTATTCTTTATTTTGAAACAGGGTCTCGCTAAGTTGCGGAGGGCCTCACTAAGTAGCTGAGGCTGGCCAAGAACTCGGATCCTCCAGTCTCAGCCTCCCAAGTACTGGGATTACAAGCATGCACCACCATGCCCAGCTTGAAGTGTCTTCTTTAAAAATTCATTTTACATAAATGTCTTTAAAAACACCTAAAAATTTGAATTATGAATTCTCTCTCTTAATCCTCCTGAGAAGCCCAAATCTGTTTCTGAAGTTGGGACATACACAAGAGGAGACAATCTAAGCTTTCATCACCCACCAGGAAGAGACAATCTAAGCTTTCCTTACCCATCATTGCCTTTCTCATAGGAGATGTCTTAGGAGAACCTCCAAGAGCCCATCTGCTAATCTTCTGTGCTGAAACTTGGCCTTCTCCAGGCCATTTTATTAAGTGGCATGTTAGAAAGATTCTGTGCTCAGTCCTAGCAGAATATAACATCTTCAAAGTTATAAAATACAATAAGCTGCTGAATCACCTGCAGTAATAATGCCCTGGACTTGGGACACTGTCCTGATTTAGAGAGTACATATAGAAATACACATCTTCACAAAATGCTTAATGAAAAAAGAGCAATTTTAGAGGACATACTAAAAAAATGTCAAACACCTTTGTGAAAATAGAGAAGAAAAATAATAAATCAATTCATATCATCAGTTATATTACCAAATATAGTATAAAGTTTGGATATCTATTTCTTTACATAAAACTAAAAAAAGTTGAGGATGGCCTAATGTGACCTTTATCTTCTCCACAGAATCATATATGGGCCCACAGATGGAACTCATGAGAAGTGGTCAAATAACTAATGGATAGGGAAAAGGATGAAAATTCAGCAACATTTAGCTCAATGTTAGAAATCATCATAAGATCTCAAAGTGTATAATAGCTGTCATGTAAATGTAGTTGGGTTAATGAATATCCAAAGAAAAAAATATGCCCCGTCTTTTAAAAAATCAGAAGATGAAAGTGTGCATAGAGAAACAATTCCTTCAAAGTCCTATTTAGTTTGTGTCACTCTTGCTGATTTCATGCCATAAATGATCAGCATAGTGATTCCTGAAAAGTGCATGTCTTAAAAATTAAAGCTATTATTATTTGCTATAATAACTGTTAAGGTAATGAGAATGGTATTTCATTGAATGTGCTGAGAAGGAATATAAAGACAGTATTTTTTTCATACCAGTGTTTTGATTCAAGATTTTCCTGACATTGGAATTTGTGAAATAGTCAGCATTTGGGGTTTCTACATTCACATGCTCTAGTTCACCTAAGGGAAATGGACTAAAGATAGAGTAAAAACAATGTAGGGCTTCTGAGAAGTGTACATGTCCCCATCCCCCAGTCTGAAGATGATGTGGCAAGTCCACCAGTGTTCCAGATGGGACTTGAAAATGTCCTCCAGTATTATTATTTATGGTCCATTCCTCTATCTTGGGCAGTTTTTAATTCTGTGTGAAATGTGAGTCATACTGAGACTGAGAGACTCACTTTTCCAAGACAGTGAGGCCAACTGAAAGTGAGACTGACCCAGAAGGGGCAGGTGAATCGCAGGCAGAGGAAGCACCAGTTGCTGGTTAGGGCCTTGGACTCTTGTATCAGAGTCTCTGGGTTCAGATCCTGATTCTGTATCTATTAGTGTGTACTGAGAAAAGATGATTAAAACCCAAATCTCCTCCCAGCCCAAAAAGCCTCTATGAAAGAGGAAAAAATGACTTTGAAATAGAAAAAAAACTTTAAAATAGAATGTGACACAGCACAGGAAATCCACTCAAGAGCTTGCAAATAAAGGGGGAAAAATGTATCTTTTATAGCCAATCAGGAAAACCTATTGAGTCCAATTTCTCAAGAAAAATGATAACTCTTCCTCAAGAAAGAGCACTTGACAGCACCATTTGTCACACACAGTTCACCTATATTTACTTGGTAATCAGGGAGATGATCTGTGTTAATTCATGGTCTTTATTCAAACAATATGTAGAATTCTCCCATATTTTTTGAGAGGAGATGATTTTTGAAAGTTGGAGAACATCCCCAGCAAAGTTAGGCTCCTGTCCTGTAGAAACTGGAAGAGAGGACCCAATCTTCCTTGATGATTGCACTTCTAAAGAGGCCTTCAGGGCCTTGGGAAAATATTCCTAGACTGTCAAGTTAACAAAAGCATTCTGTAGCTTTTATGAAGATATATCACACTTCAACCTGGCAGAAAAAGGAGTTACAAGCTTTCTAGAAAGTGAAATACTTTAACAAAAATAAGAGAGAAAAATGTTCCATAGTTAACAAGGAAAATCAATTAATGTTATTTTCAATTTGCTTTTAATCTTATGTATATCATGTGCAACTTACTTAACCTAACTGTGCTTGTACTTCCCCCTTCAAAATAAGGGAATGGATATCACACTCATCTAAAAGGACAACTCTTTCATTTATGGCATGAGGGTTCGAGCTGTTGAGGATCTGTTGGGTGCCAGGAGCAGAGCAGGGCATTGAGGCAATAGTTACACAGGAAGAAAAAGACAACCAAGGATCAGGAGCTGGCCCCTGAGTCCAGTCCAGGTCCCCTCTTGCGAGTGAAAAATGGTGCTGTTCTCTCATACAATCTCAGGTCTGTGCCTACATTGATTCACATTCCTTTGCACAGGGGACTGAGATCTGTGACAGCAGAATGAATACTGGGTAGAGGGGCTGATTTGATTATGGATGTCTTGTATAAGTGTCCTTGAAACTTTGCATTGCAGGCTTTGGTGTTTTGAAAGAAGTGGCTGACCATCTAGATTTTAAGTCCAATTTGTTAATATACAGGGAATAAAATAACCACTAATATGAAGACCTTAAATGGCAATGTGTGTAGGTGCAGCAAGGTGACTCCTGTCTGACCAAGCCCAATGGCTAGGATGTGCTCAGAAAGCAGAGTTCCCAGTGCTGGTCATCATTGATGATGTTCCTGTGTGTGAAGAAGGACTTGAGAAAGGGAAGTGACTTGTCCTGAGTCTCAGAAGCCATACCCAAGCTGGTTCACAGCTTGTAACTTTGGGAAGTTGAGGCGAGACATGGAAAATGGAGAAATCTAGATATAGAAACTTGCCCAGATGTTCACTTTCTCACTGCACATCTTTACATTAATTGCACCCTAATTAAAAGTGAGATAACTTCTAAGCCAAACAAATGTAGTAATTGTGGAGGGACAGGGAAAGTTGTACTTCAGGGACTGAGATTCAGCAGAGGGTTTCCTTCTTCCTGACAGGGTGACAACAATCAGAACTGAATCCTTGGTGTTAGGTTATGGTAGCTGAGAGCTCTATAAAACCAGAAGCTGCAGAGATGAGCTGAGAACCTCACCAGGCCAAGACTGACCCAGAGCCTGTCTGCACCACAGGTACCAAGTGAGTAGACTTGACAGATCAGATATATTCAAATGCACCATGTAAAATTTCCTCAGAAGCACAAATCTTCATCTCTTTTACCAGGCAAGGGAATTGATGAGAGGCTCCTTAAGCTTTAGGGCCCTCACTCTCCTTCTGCTGCCTAATGGGACAAACCTGGGGCCAGTAAGATCAAGGGGACCATTACAGCAGATGTCCCTCCAGAGACACTTGAGCATCTGTGTCATTGTGCTTAAGATCTGGTGTTGTCAGAGAGCTCTGGAGTGGGTCTCTGCATAAGGTTCTCACCTTGCTGTGTTCCAGAAATTAAAAAGTCAGACAGGCTATTCAGGTATTTAGGAAGAACTAAGTTTTCTTCAACCTCCATGTTGTCCTGCATTACACCTCTGTCAGCATTACAAGTTTTCATAAGATTTTTTTCAGCTAATCTGTGTTTTATTTCTGCATTTCCAATAGGCCATGTTTTGCTTTTCAATTATATCGCTACATCCCTATGTGCACTGTGTTTAATTTGATGGCATTCTTCCTGCATCCATCCTAAAACTCTATGATTCAGATAATATTGTACCATACATGTAAATCAGTCTTATTTATTTTATGCCTGTTTGTTTGGGGAAGTACTAAAAACAATTACTTGAACGCATAGTTTCTCTTTTGAGAATTCTTATTGTGTTTTTGTCAGTATGATTTGAGGCAACACACTTTACATTTATTCCACTGTTATGCAGTGAGGAGGACTAACCTCATATTTTCAGTTGAGAAAATTGGAACTGACGTGGATTGCTGGGAGTTAAGTCTAGATGAAGGCATAATACACCCATCTGAGTGCTAAGCCTGTCTTTAGTATACTTTACTACACTCTTCCCAAAGCAATATGGAATCATACTCACCCCTCCTTCCTCTGACATTCTTCATTTCCTTTGTCAGAATGAAAGAGAAGTGACTTATTAGGTGTCTCAGAAATGGATTCTAAATCTGACTCAGAGCTTCGGAACTGTAGGAGGTGAGAGAGGGCTGTAAAATGACAATCCCTTGAAATATAAAAAACACAAGTATAGGCCTCATAAATTCAATAGGATATGGAGGTGTAGTGAGAAAAGTAATCTTAGCAGATCCAATCTCTGATAAAATATTCAATTAATTTATCCTAGTCATATTATCTATACCTGTGGAACTTACCCTTATAGTCTGTAGCATAAGGCATTGTGTGTTAGATATATGGGACTGTGTGCTCCTTTCTTTAATGCACTGGTACAGTCTTTAGACTCCCCATTTGTCAGGGCAGGAAGCCAAGTTTGAAAGGCAGTAACTGATGTTCCTAGAGTCCTGGGCTCCATGCTACCAAACCTGGGCACAAGCCTGTGTTTCTGTACTTCATGCTGCCAGAGACCTTCAGCACAGATAGGTCTACAGCAATCCTTTACTTATTAGCAGGGATAAGAAGAGGAAGGCTTAAAGAATTGCACTCCAAATATACAGAATATATGCAGATCATGGGATTAGGTCAAACACCTAGTTCCTTTTATGCTGGAGAAACTGAGCATAGTTTGACATAAGTTCTTAGATGAGATATGAGATTTTAGAGATTTTAGAGGTGAAATGGTAATATCAGGGCTGGTGCCAAGTCAGTGTGGATTGATAATGATCAAAGAGGCCCTATTGTTAAGCAGGTTGAGAAAAAGACTTAGGATGGCAGGCTGCAAGTTACCTGGAATCACTGATCCTAGGTTCTGCAGAAGCTCTCTAATGCTATCATGACCCCCTGCTGGAATGATTTCTTTTCATACCAAAGCTGCCCTAACCTACTTTGCTACAATAAGCTGTTACTGGAGATTCCTAATTCATAAACTACTCTCATGTCATGACAGCACAGAACACATCCTTAATCCTCTTGCCCTTATCCACTTTGATACACATCACCACATCCAGGACTGGCCCAATCTTCCCTTAGAGGCTCCTGAAGTCACTGAGTGGGACCTCAGACTTTTGCCAAAGATACTAGATAGGAGCATTTCATGGTTCCTGCAGGGCATCCACTCTGGAAGTAAACAAACCAGAAAATTGCTATGCTCACCAAATTGAGAGATATAAAAAAAATTCATGAAATAACCAGACACTATGAAAGTTGAAACATGATTAATTTTCAAGATGCTAAAAAGTTGAAGCAACAGTACTGTATAAATGTCCACATTTGGGGTGTGGGGAAGGCAGACATTTTATGCATGAGGCCAAAGCTTTTGGAAATGGATAATGGGATTATGATAGATTCCAAAAACAAACACGGAGAAATGCTGGTTGAGAAATTTTGGGTTTAATGCAGCCCTGCTAAAGTAGAACTTAAGTGGGATATATAAGGACTAGAAAAATAGATTTGTTTTGCTAGTTTTTGGAGGTCACAAACAAACCTGGGTTGAAAAGTTAGATTTTTGAATGTCAGTTCTCAAGATGGCAATTGAGACTATAGAAAACAACCCAAGACAGTGCCAGAGTAATAGAGTTCTTTGAAATAAATCTGCTTACTTACTTTTGCTTTCTTTTTTTTTTTTTGTGGTACTAGGGATTGAAGCCACAGCCATCCTGCCTTTGAACTACACCCCCAACCCTTTTTATTTTGGTTTTGAAACAGGATCTCGCGAGGTTGCTGAGAGTCTCACTAAGTTGCTGAGACTAGTTTTGAACCTGCCACCTTCCTATCTCAACCTCCCAAGTACTGGGATGGCAGGTGTGTGCTACCATACCCAGCTTTCCCTTACTTATATAATGACAGCCCCTTACACTCCAGAAAGTTGCTATGATAGGAAACACATTTTTAAGAGAAATATCATTACTAATACTTTCTTCAAAAAGGTGTTTCTTCCAGCTATTTATTTATTTATGCCTATGAAGTAAGAAATGGTTTTGAAACATGTCAAGGGAATAATTTTTGTCTTTCTAATGGGACTTGGTATTGTGGGGAACATTTTTGTTTTTGTAAATTATATGTGCATTTTTGGAGGCACTGAGATGACCCCTGTACACCTTATTCACATTCACCTAGGTATTACAAATATTGTAGTGATTGTTTGCAGAGGAATGCAAAAGATAATGGCATTTTTCAATTTGAGAAACTTCCTAGATGATATTGGCTGTAAAATTCTTATTTACCTGGAGAGGGTGGCCCGGGGCCTCTCAATCTGCACCACCTGCCTCCTCACAGTGGTCCAGGCCATCACCATCAGTCCCAGAGCCTCTGGGTGGAGGAAGCTAAACATGAAGTCTGCATGGCACATCCTTCTCATGTTTCTCTTCTTTTGGATACTCAATTCCTTGATAAGCATGAACTTACCCCTTTATATAAAAAATATCAGCAGTATGAACACATCACAAATTATTCAAATTGACAGCTACTGTTACTTTCTCTCAGAAAGCTGGATAGTCAGATGGATTTTCCTCACTCTCATGGTCCTGCGAGATGCCCTGTTTCAGGGTGTCATGGGATGGGCCAGTGTCTACATGGTGTTTCTCCTCCACAAGCACCACCAGCATGTTCTCTACCTTCAGAACTCCAGGCTCCTCTGCAAAACTCCCCCTGAGCTGAAAGCCGCTCAAAGCGTTCTCCTTCTGATGCTCTGCTTTCTTTTCTTTTATTGGGCAGATTGTTTTATTTTTTTATATTCAGCTTTCTCTTTAGGGGATAATTTCATACATCTAGCTGTACAAGACTTTCTGAGCCTTGGTTATGCAGTTGTCAGCCCATTTGTGCTGATTCACAGAGACAGACGTCTGGCTGAATGTTGGTGTGCTCAGTAAGAGACAGACTTTGAGAAAATGTCTACTTCATTGAGCCTTTCAGTAAGTCATTTGGAAATAAATGTGTTTTGTTTTCCTGTATATACTACAACATCAAACAAAAGTGGTCAAGACATAGAGAGTTGTCCTTTCATACCACAGAGCTGGGGACCCTCCTGAGCTGACACACAGCTCATAGGAAGCCAGAGGGACCCAGCCATCTCCTCATTCTCCATCCTGCTGCCCTTCAGGAAGGGGCTGATATTCTCATGCTTGTTACATGGCTTTTTCACTATTACTATTTCTGGTAGTAAAATGCAGAAAAGCAATTGGACAAATTCTCTCAAAATACTTATGTGTTCATTCTTTGACTTGAAAGTTCACTTCTGGGACCCTCTCTTGCTGACTTACTTGCTTATGTAGACAAACAAAAACATATTTTAGATTTCAGTGTTTTATACACACCTAAATGACCAGTTTGCTTTTATTTAAAGGAATTCATCATTATCCCGCCATTCTAGGGATTGTATTGAATTTGCGAAGAATGAATGAGTTCTAACTATGCTGATATGTAATGATATATAAAGTGTACATATGATTAGAAAACACTGCAGAGTAATAGTAATTAAAATAGAATATGATGCAGGGCTTGATGGTGCACACCTGTAATCCCAGTACTTGAGAGGCTAATACAGGAGGGTCACTGGTTCAAAGCCAGCCTCAGCAATTTAGAGAGACTCTCAACAACCTAGTGAGACACTGTATCAAAACAAAAAATAAAAATGGCTGTTGGTGTAGCTCAGAGGTAGAAAGCCCCTGGATTCAGTCCCCAGTACTAAAAAATAAAATAAAATGGAATATAATCATATTGGTATTGGTGCTGGCAGCACTGGTGGGTGTGGAGCTGGCCTGCGGCAGCTGGTACCAACAATTGCAAAATGAAGAAGAGCCTGGGGGACCTGAACAGGCTGCAGGTGATGCTCCTCCACCTTACAGCAGCATCTCTGCAGAGAGTGCAGGGTCTCAGTAAGTTGCTGAGGGCCTCACTACATTGCTGGGGCTGGCCTGGAACCTGAGATCCTCCTGTCTCAGCTTCCCAAGTACTGAGATTACAGGCATGCACCACCACACCCAGCTTGCATATTTTGACTACTAAGACGAGTCTGTATTTCCAAAGCCCCATCTTACAATGAGGCTATTACACTGCCCAGTTACAAGGAAGGGGAGAGAACCAAGGCTGAAGCCACTATCCCTTTTGTTCCTAGAAGAGATGAGGATTTTGTGGGTCGGGATGATTTTGAGGTTGCGGACCAGCTGAGGATAGGAAATGGTAGGATTTTCATGTTCGCTTTTTTCATGGCAATCCTCTTCAACTGGATTGGGTTTTTCCTGACCACCTCAGGTGCAGGAAGGTATGGGGCCATCTCAGGGTTTGGTCTTTCTCTAATTAAGTGGATCCTGATTGTCAGGTTTCCACCTATTTCCCTGGATACTTTGATGGTACCTGCTCTGGTGGGTGTTTCTGGTTTTAGGCTTTCTGCTGTTTCTCAGAGGATTTATCAATTATTCAAAAGTTCAGAAGATGCTGGAAACTTTCTCAAATCTCTACAGGACCAGAGTTCTCTTTATTTATTAAAGATGTTTTCTGGCAAAGACCTGCCTGAATTTATGAATTCTCTCCCAAGAAGCAAGGGAACACCTGCAGGAAGTGAATCAAGATGCAGAACACAGTGGAATAATCACCTGCTTTAAAAATAAGGAACTGTTGAAGCTGGGCGTGGTGGCGCACGCTTGTAATTCCAGTACTTTGGGAAACGGAGACAGGAGGATCCGGGTTCGCGGCCAACCTCAGCGCGCGATCTATCTCTCTCTCTCTCTCCTCTCTCCTCTCTCTCCTCTCTCTCCTCTCTCCTCTCTCCTCTCTCCTCTCTCTCTCTCCCTAGTGAGGCCCTCCGCAACTTCATGAGACCCGGTTTCAAAAATAAAGCATAAAAAAAAATAGGGCCAGGGGCGTAGCGCGGAGGTAGAACGCCCCTGCGTTCAATCCCCGGTAC